>BQXV01000007.1:4200000-4357095 GCA_022836555.1 Colletotrichum tofieldiae
TATCGACAAACATCATTGTTACATACTCATACAGAAAACTTCGTGGATGAGTGTTTTCTTCGGAAATCCTTCCATAAACTCGGCGTAGCTATGGTTCAGACCATCAACCTCTGTTTTCTGGCCTCACCTCGTACGTCGTTGTGACAACGATCCCACCTTGCTGTCCGCTCGACTTGCTGGTCAAACTTCCGTTACGGCCCCCATTCTGAGACCAGGGAGTCGAGTCGGAAGGCTTGACAATCTGCTCCTCGCTGGAATTGTTGTCCAGCTCAGTCATATTGTACTTATTGTATCGCCTTTTGGAGGGGAAACCGGATCGATCAGCATTCTGTCCTCCGCCCCCTATGGTGACTAGTTGATGGCCATATTTGTCACTGGACCCGGTGTATTTCCGGTTTGCCCCGCTGCTACCCTTCGAAGACCTTAGCCAGTGCGCGGAAGAGAAAAGTGGCCTAATGCAGGCTGCGTTCACCGCAATAATTCCGACGAACTGTGAAAAGAGAGTCATGTTAGCCCAACTATGAATTTGGTGTAGATAGTCCGTTTCATCAAGGATTAGTAATATGGGGAGGTGCATACTGTTTCTCTGATGGCCCAGATGGTGCTGACATTAATGCCTTCGATGTCTTTCAATGATAAGATGCAACGAAGCAGAGCTGCAATCATTACGAAAATCCCCGAGCAAAGTAGCAAACCAATTGCCAACTTTCTCTTGAGACTGAGCTTCACCGCCCATAGTAGAGGTAAGGGTATAGACACAATGAGCATGTCCGTACTGCATTTCATGTAGTCAGTGATAGTACTGAAGCCTGAGTTGTCTCTTGACATACGATATGTTGAGCACCACCAAAGTCAAGTAGTTAGCCACAGCCAGTGTGCACTCGTCTGAAGAAAGCGTTAGAAAAAGCATAAAATCTCCGGGGTACTGAAATTGGCATACCTCCTGGATAAGGAACGACCTGCCAATTCCTCTGAACTGGGGTGCAGTGGCTCCAGATGACAATCACTACTCCGAAATAGGCCAATATGGTTAAACCAGCTGTCCATTTGACTATTTTCTGCTGTCTCGTAGCAAGTCTAAGGCAATTAGTCAGTCACATGAATGCAGAACATCACATCCGACAGGAAACAGGCACTTACGTGATGCGACTGAAAAAGAACAGGATGCAAGCTTTTAAGCACCATATAAGAGTAACGTAAAAGTTCCAACCCGCCAGCAGACATTTGGATCCAAACTCGAACTTGGCTATCTCTTCGGGCGTCAAGGCAGCGCCAATTTCGTCCGTGATTCCGATATTGGTTCCGTTTTGGCCTGCTCTAGTGTATGAGTGAAACACGTAATGAACAATGATGAAAAGAAGGCGTACCTATGAGCTCTAGCATACATAATTCAAGCTGGTAGGAAATATATCAGAGGTTGGACCATCCATGAGGATTCCACGAGACCATAATCTCGAACCACCTATACTTACAGTCCAGAAAACAAGGCAAAGGACGGCAAAGTAGTCATCACCTTGCCAGTTGAAACCAACGATTTTCCAACGCGCAAATATTCGAAGGAGGATGATCAACACTCCGAGTCCATACTCTGTCCAGGCTTCCGTTTGGAAAGGCGTTGCCATCATAGACTGAGTGAAAAGAGGGAAGATTTTGATCTGGTCAGACAGTTTTTGTACCTTCGGCAATGATCAAGGTGTTCATTAGAAACGTCTTTGTGCCTCAACGGCGGACCACACATCTGCGGGACGTCGTGGATTAATAGCCGCGTCACCTTCATGGACTCCGACTTTTCTTTACGTATAGCGCGTCTTATGTGTCTGAGCGATGCTTGAATTTTCTTGCCCCTGCTTCTGATAGACGTCGGCGTGGTGCAAAGAGACCTGGCATCCATGGGTATGCACAATTATGACTTCAACCCCTGGCCACCAATACCAAGCGTTATGTCCAAAGAGCCAGATGCAAGCCAGTGGAACGATCTACATGGCCGAAGCCCTGCTTTAGAACGGTCCCTGTTTGAACCAAGTAATTAGCGGAGGAGCAGATTGATGCTAGGCATAGCACACAACCCAGGCAGCATATTGGCCTTACAAATAGTGAATGGAGCGACCATCATCAACGTTCCCATTGTACCTGTCTAAATTTTCACAACTCATCTTGGCTATTCTACACAGTCCGGCACTCGCTCTTCCGGGTTGCTCTTGGCTATTCTAGCGAACAGACCTTCGGAGACCATCACTGGACATGAGGCAGCAACCGGAACAAGTCCGAGAAGGTCATTAAATCTCCGAAATTCGCATAACACGTACTATTTAGCTGCAGGAAATCTACTCCTTCAGCCAAGGAGATATTTCCTTGCGATGGACTTTGACACATATCCTAGCTACATGCTACCCTAGTCAATAGGCGCCTTAGGGGTTAGAGCATCTCAACAACGGGAGATTTTAATATTAGGTGCTAACCAGATTAGTGCAGGAACCCACGCTGGTCTCTAGGAAACAAATCAACTTTCGGGAGCCTATTTGCCAAGCACCCTCAAAGAAGAGGGGGTGGACTCGCAGGGGTTCAAACATGCATATACGTAATGGAGAACACATCATCCAAGCATCTTCAGTCACCGAAGACGCGCATGATGGTTATTCAAATTTTACGTCTCCCTACCTTTGTTACATATGTCCCATGGTAAATATTTCAGTGGTAACACTGGTTGGACCTGCTCGCGGGGTTGGTTCCCCATCAGGAACCCTCCCGACCCCTGACAAGCATCCGCTGAGTATGGTTTTCACACCGCGATCCACCCTTTTCTCGGCCAAATGGATGTTCAGTAAGGATTTCATTAGTTATTTCAAACGTGCCGCTCCCGTCCGCTTCCGTCCGGCCCCATTTCCCGATGTTTGTATCCATGGGTTTTATGATTATCACTACGGGGCCCCAGGATTTAGTATCCCTCCGGTGTTACAGTGAACAATTAATGGGTTCTTCGCAAGTCAATAGCTACGACAACTTCCTAGAGCAACGCGACTATTTCATCAAGTTACGATAAAGATCATTCACCATCGCAATTGCCTTCTAGAGCTTCGGTATCGAAGTAATAACACCACATCGTTTGATGTCAAACTCGAATTGTGATCAGGGACTTTCAGTGTCGTATTTTGGGATATGAAGCTCCAATTTCTGCGGCAATAAGCCCACTTGCTGCGCCGCACCCTTACTGCGGCAGGAGAGAAACGTTGCTTGTGGCCAAGGTTGTGACGACTCTCCTGAGCTCCGATGCCGAGCAAGACCCTCGGTCTCAAAGACTGCAGAACTTGGGCGTCGGGGGCCACATATGTTGGACTGCAGGTGTAAGACACATCTATCTCCTGGTGCTCGCCGTCAGCACTGTATTTTCCATTGGCTTCCGAATGCTTGCTAACGATGATCATCATTCGGCAGTTGTCCGTGCACCGTCTCTACCAACCAACATGGAATGGAGCACAGCCGGCTTGGTCCTTACATCTTCCCCAAGACGCTATTAGCGCATCTACAGGGTTTGTCAAACTGAAATGGTCTAGGAGTCTCCGGAATATCCCCACAGAACCCTCACTCATGCCCGCTTGTCGAATGGGGTGCGATGGATCGTTCGTCCAAGATATCCACCACCAACAGTATTGTTTGAAGTCTGCGAGGACCCTGGAGTCTGCGCCAGCTAAGATGGAACTGCATCACCAGCTCTGACCAGTCGGATGTGCCAAACAAAGATACCCAGCTTACGTGGTGCTACCCTGTCATCACGGCGGTATGACGGGTTCGGTTTCCTTCTTTGGTTGCCGAGAGATCCTTGGCAACGGCGTTGACTTCCTCCTCTTGTTCTGACTGGGACTCAGTACATGTATGCCAACGCCAACTTTGGTGGTTGATATTCGGGTAGGCGTTGGCCCAAGATTGAGACTCGGAGAGAAGTCCCGAAGACCAGACTAATGCTACATACAAGAAGGCTGGCCCGAGCTGCTGAGAGATGCTCATCTGTTTGCTCATCTTTTCCCCAAACGTAAGGCCAAAGTTATTATCATCGCCAAATTATTCAGGCCGCACCTAGTGTAATCATCAACATGGGATCTATATCACAGGATGTTACTTATGACTTTGTCATTTGCGGGTGAGCCCTCTCTTTATCGGCATCAAGACCCAGAGTGATGATTTAACCTCACCCCAGTGACTGACCGTGTCTTTTTAGGGGTGGCACCGCTGGATGTGTTGTTGCAAGTCGCCTTGCTGAGATCCCTGGGGCCAGTGTTTTGGTCATCGAAGCTGGTGAACACAACGAGCATCTTGAGAATGTTCACATGACAGGAGGGTAAGGCGCCGACTACCCAGTGGCTCAATGCTCCCGCTCTGCCGTGACTAACGTTCCTCCCACCCACAGGTGGTCTCAACTGTTTGACAAGGAAACCGATTGGAATGTCGTCAGTGAAAAGAAGCCTGCTATAAACAACCGGCAGGTGAAGCTTAGCCGTGGCAAGTTTCTTGGTGGGTGTTCTGGCTGCAATGGCACGCTTTGCATCCGGGGCGCGAAACAAGACTATGATGACTGGGGAGTGGATGGTTGGAGTGGCGAAGAAGTCTTCAAATATATTCGCAAGGTGAGTTCATCCGAAGTTCTCGCCCAGAGGGGCTCTATCTTTCACTACCAATGTATGCAGCATGTCTAGGTGCTGCATTGCCGCACATCTATTCAGTGAAACAAATGCTGATATTTCTCGACAATCATGATAGGCAGAGAACTTCCATGGAAAATCTTGGTTCCAGGCTTCCGACGACCATGGCACCGACGGCTACTTGAACATCGAACCTCACGACCTGGCTCCCATTTCCAACCTCATCATGGATTCGATGGTCTCTAAAGGGCTGCCTCTTGACCATGACATGTTTTCCCACGGAAACAACCCTCACGGATGCGGACATGCTCCCAGAACAGTACACAAGGGCTTGCGAAGCACGGCTGCAGACTTTGTTACCAAGGGAAACAAGAAGGATAACCTTCATCTCATGGTTGAGACGCATGTTGAGAAGGTCATCATCGAGAGCGTGGAGGGCGAGCTGAAGGCGACTGGCGTCAGAGCTATCAAGGCTGATGGCTCCGTCATTGAGATCAGGGCCCGCAAGGAAGTCATTGTCAGCGGTGGCGCTTACTGCAGCCCCAACATCCTTAATCGATCTGGCATTGGTGCGAAGTCTGAACTGGAGGCGTTTGGCATCCCGACTCTAGTGGATTTGCCCGGCGTTGGTAAGAACCTTATGGATCATCTTGTAAGCGGATCTCTGCGTCCAACATTCATGAGATTCAAGTTACTGACGATCTCATTCCCTCAGATCGTTTTCATGTTTTACGAAACCGAAAAGGCTGGGCTTACGAACGACCATCACGTCTATCACGGCGACAACTTCGCAAAGACGTATGCTCTCTGGAAGGACCAGCAGGCAGGGTTTCTATCATCTTTCCCCTTCGGTGCATTTGCCTACGCTCGTCTGGATGAACGTCTTGCCGACTCGGATCTGTGGAAGAACGCACCGCGTGCCCCCGGCCGTGACCCAATGGGTTTGACACAGAAGCAGCCGAACATTGAATTCTTTACGACGGAGTGTTATGGTGGTCCGAAGCAATTCGACCAGTTTCCAACTGATGGGAAATATGCCTTTAGCATGATCGCGGAGCTATTCGGTCCTCGATCTCGCGGCACGGTGACTCTCCGAAACAACGATGCCAAAGCTGTCCCTGTAGTCGACACCAACTACCTTGCCGACCCTCTTGATGTGGAGGTCCTAGCAGAGGCGTGTCGATATGGCAATGAGATCATCATGGAAGGCAAAGGTACGAAGGACATTGTCAAGGGCTCTTGGCCGACCGATTTGGTGCACCACAAACACACTACTCGTGAGGAATGGATTCCCTACGTTCGTGACAATGCAACAACTTGTAAGTTCACCGGGATCAAAACTCAAATAAACTTGCTGATAGCCATCGTATAGGTTACCACGCCGCCGGAACTTGCGCCATGGGCAAGACATCCGACCCCAATGCTGTTGTGGATCCTACGCTCACCGTGAAGGGCGTCAAGGGACTTCGAGTGGCTGACTGCAGTATCATGCCTGTTCTCCACGGTGGCCACACACAGATGCCTGCATATGGAATTGGAGAGAAGGCTGCTGACCTCATTAAGGAAGCATGGAAGTTGTGATCGCATGATACATAGTTAGATACGGCAGACACATGAAATCAGTATGGAATGAATTGAACATCCCCCTATTGCAATCTACTCCTTTTTGAAAACAGGCATCCACTCCAAGGGTGCTTCAACATCAACCCACTTGCCACCTTCGTAGGTGTTTGGTTTACCCTCAAGCAACGGCTTCCACTGACCACCCCCCTCAAGAGCAGGCAGATAAACCCTAATACTTCTTTTCTCAGGCTCCAACACGGGGCACACCAAGTATTTGTCTCCAAACATGTACTGCTGACCGATGTTCCACGTCTCTTTGTCGCTTGGGAACTCATAGAAGAGTGTCCTCATCACAGGCGTACCCTTTTCATGCGCCTCCTTCATCAGAGATCGAGTATACTCACGCAATTCCTCGCGGAGGAACATGTACTTCTTGCAAATCTCATAGACCTTGGGGCCATAGGACCAGACCTCATTGGGTGCACCACTACGGCAAGTTGCGCCTCCTGTTGTACCGTGCTGTGGCTGCTCGGGCTCACGACAGCCGTGAAGGCGGAAGACAGGGCAGAATGCGCCCCACTGGAACCAGCGGACGAACAGCTCACGGAACTTCTCATCTCTCGGGTCACCGCCATGGAAGCCTCCGATATCCGTAGTCCACCATGGAAGGCCGCAGAGACCCATGTGAAGGCCAGCAGCGACCTGATTTCGAAGGCTTCCCCAAGAAGATGCGATGTCTCCACTCCAGACAAGGGCGCCATACTTTTGGCTTCCAGCCCATGCGCATCGAATGAGGTTCACAATGTTTTTCTGTCCTTCCGCCTCCATACCTTCATAAAAGGCGCGTGCGTACTCGACCGGATAGATGTTACCGACGGAGACGTTGGAGCCCAGATGATAGCGGTACGTGTCGAAGTCGTACACGGTATACTCAGGCTCAGCCTCGTCAAGCCAGAAGACACGGATGCCTTTGTTGTAGTAGTTCTCTTTCGCTTTCTTCCAGACATAGTCTCTCGCGTCAGGGTTTGTCGCGTCGAAATGGGTAGTATCTCCCTGAAAGTTCATTGCGATCCGAATGCCTCGGTCGGATTGGATAAGATACCCCTTTTCGACCATCTCGTCCCAATTTTCAGACTTGTGGTCAACAGTAGGCCAAATTGAGACCATCAACTCGATTTTTAGCTCTTGAAGCTCTTTGATCATGGCGTCTGGGTCAGGCCAGTAGGTCGGGTCGAATTTCCACTCTCCTTGTAGCGGCCAGTGGAAAAAGTCAATGACGATGAGGTCGATGGGCAGCTCGCGTCTTCGGTACTCGCGCGCAACTTCCAACAGTTCCTCCTGTGTTTGGTAACGCAGCTTGCATTGCCAAAATCCGAGACCATATTCAGGCATCATAGGAACCTTGCCGGTGGCGTCAGCATAGGCCTCGACGATTTCTGCTGGTGTGTCGCCGGCTACGACCCAGTAATCGAGGGCACGAGTTGACTTGGCTTCGAAGCTCATGATGTTACGACCCAGAATTGCCCTGCCGACAGAAGGATTGTTCCAAAGAAAGCCGTATCCCAGCGATGATACGGCGAACGGAACACTGGCTTGGGAATTTCTGTGCGCAAGCTCGAGGTCATGGCCCTTGAGGTCCAGAAATGGCTGCTGGTACTGTCCCATACCAAAGACCTTCTCCTCCGCATTGACGCTTTCAAATCTCGCAGTGAGGTGGTAGTCGTTGCTGTTGACGATAGCGAGGAACTCGCGAGCCTCAACATCAAGGGCACTGCACTTAGGGTCCAGGACATCTCGCCGGTGGCGGGAGTACTCCTCGAGCAGCAATTCGCCCTTGGAGTTCCACATCAATAGCTTTCCGCCGCGAGTGATGCAGGCTTTGATTTTGCCATTGGTGATTGTGCCAGCCTTGTCATCGATAGTGATCCTGGCGTCAACCTTCTTGGGCTTGAGCAAGGCCCAGTTCTCAATAGGCATCTCACGGGCTTTGGTCGCCCGAACTCTGAGTGAGTTGGGTCCCCATGGTTCGACCCAGAGCTTCTCCGCGTCATAGGTAAAGACTAGCTTTCCGTCCTGCTCTTGCAATCCCATTCTTGCCGTCGACAGGTGTAAGTTGGTAAGCAAAATGAACAGTTGGTGGTGATGGCGGTGTGTGATTTGGAAAGACTGTAATGGGGGACGGAGACTGCCTGATGAGGGGCACTTGTCTGTAGGGTAGACGCGGCTCGTTCTTGTAAGGTTACTGAGCAGATAAATCTAACGTAGGAGGAGCCCCGAGTGCGGAGTTCTCCTGTTGGAATGAACCGATGGACGGAGATCGCAGGTTAGAACTGATGCCACAACGAAGGCAGATGACATGCCGCGCGCCGAATTGACCACTCGGAAGCTGTGAAAGCCGCCGTGTCCACCGGCGGCGTCGGTATGCCCCGCATCTCCCGAGCAAATGATTTGAATTGAGGGGAAGTTGGAGTTAGAATGTTGGAGTCGCGATTGTCGGAGAAGATTCACCCCCGCGGGCGCGGACTCGGATAAAGCTGACCGGCAAGCAAAACGGGGCTAGTCATTGTGGCTGAATCGAGTATTATCTGAGGCGGAAACGTTCGTCTCTTTCTTACTGATGGCTTTCAGACTACCCAATAAAAAATATGTAATAGTACTCAATATCTAGGACTCAAAGAAGCACCCGCGTTTGACAATGGGTATTGTTTCTTCCGATAATGGACTGCAGCGTCCCAGAAGCATACATACGGCACCCTCGTCTTCATTTGCGTTTCACGCCAAAAGACTCCCTTGTGTGCACTCTGTCAATATCGTACGGGTTTCCATCGTATGACTTGCGCCGGGTTGAAGCAAGACTCATCGTACGTCGGGTGCTCTGTCGGTGGACGGAGGAATCGTCGTCTGAAGATGTCGGAGAGTCAACAGTATCGCTGGCCACGGCTCCTGTAGTGGTAGTGTTTTCCGGTTCTTTATCTGAAGCTGAGTCCTCCTCCTGCCTCAGTCGAGCCATAAAGGCTTCTGATTGTGCGGCGAACTTGCATCGAGCGCGGATAGCTGGACCATACTTGTAGAACAAGAACGGAAATGGCACACATGCAAGTGCCAGGAACGCCGGTATCGAAGAGGCCCAGTTGGTCCCGAGGTCTTCATACATGTAAGACGTAAATAGAGGAAACGCGGCACCAAAACAACTGCGGATAACCGAGTTGGCAGCAAGTACGCTTGCGGCGAAGATGGTGTAGGAATCGATGAGGTAGTTCATGATACTCAAGAAGAGCAGGACCATTCCAAATCCGAAAGGAACGCCAGCAGCAATACTGACGATCCAGTGTATGGAGACGTTATTGGTCCAAGCAAACCAAAACAGCCCGACGGGGACAGCCACACCTCCCACCATGGCTGATCGGAGGCGCGTTTCCGGAGGTGCAAATCCACCGTTCTTCTCTGAAACTCGCTGATATCGGCCGTTCTCAGGTATGGTGTAGATGATGGCAAAAATCATGCCGACCATGATGCCGAGAAACGCAAGACCGCCGATTCCCTGTGACCAACCTCGCTCTTGTTGGTAAACGATTGGGAAAGCAGCGAAGAGCATATAGAGAGTTCCGTAGATAATTGCCATGTAAAGTGAGAGAAGCAAGACGATGGGTTCGCGAAACAACAGGATCCATGGCCTCGACAAGGCAGTCTTGAAAGAATCTGCCAGACTAATCTTGCCCTGTTCGTGTTCGATCTTGCTCACGTAGCACTTTCCCGTCATCTTGGATAACTTGGCAGCTCGTCGGCGAAGTAGATACGGAGCGTAGGTCTCTGGCACCAACGCTGTTCCCAGAAGCCAAAGGGTCCCTGAGAAGGCAGCCAAGAAACCCATGACCCAGCGCCAGCCAGCTGCGGCGCCAAGGAACCCGCCAATAATTGGTCCAAGAACAGGTCCTAAGAAAGGCGCAGCCGCGAACAACGCCATCGCGAGACCTCTTTCAGCAGCCGGGAACATATCCGCAATGACACCGCCCGAGTTGGCGAGAGGCGATGATCCGAACGCACCGGCGAAGAACCGGAGAACAATGAGAGTCGTAGCCGAGTTTGCGCCGGCACACCCGGCGTTGAATGCGGTCAGGACGGCATAGGTGCCGAAGAACAATGACTGGCGTCCAAACAATTCACTGAGAGGCGCCCAGAGTAATGGCCCAATCGCAAATCCCAGTACGAAGAGGGAAACGCCCAAAGTTGCCACTTCTTGCGAGATTCCGAATTCCTGGATGATCTGGCGTATGCCGCCCGTGTATGCGGATGACAGCAGTGCTACTGCTAAAGTGGTCAGGGAGACCATCATGGTGATGAACCATTTAGTCGCCTTGCTGAAAAGCATGGGGTTTCTAGGATCGTTGGGGATCCATTGCACCAAGAAGGGGTCTGCTTCAGTTCCAGAGCCAGAATATTGGTAGTCGGCTACTTCTGGCGTAACCCCCGCTTGGTCTGTGACTATGCGCCAATATGGGATTTTCGTGCGTGCGGGAGGCTCGCCGGCTTCTTCGACTGGTACTTCGGCCTTTTCTTGCGCCATCGCGTGGCAGGTTCGAGGACGGAAGATGGCGTGGGAGAATAACGGACAAACTCAGAGTACACGGATTAAAAGATGATAATAAAAAAGTACACAGAAGGTAAAGTGCCAGGAGTAATCTGCGAGGGACAGGGGATTCCAAGGGAATAAGACGGAGAGAAATCCATTTGTAGCTGATGAATCAGATTCCGCCCATGGCCCGACCAACAAGACGATGACGAAATGCAGGAGATCACAGGGCCACCAACCGAACGGCTTACGGGTGGGAACTTTCACTGAATCCCGTCTACCCAAACCCACTTTCTGGCTTCCTTTTTAGCCTCATGCTCAAATCTAACTCTTTGATGTTGTTCTGTCCAAATCAAGACTCTAGCGTGCACGATCAAGCCATTGAAAAACTTGACTGGTATTGGAATTGTCCAGTTCCCAGTGCCCGGACATTCAACGTGGCACCAGAATCATGGTGACGACAGGCATCCAGCTGTTTCCCCCAAATCATTGCCAATGAGAGCTGCGTGCTGGTGGAACAAGCCGGCTCCGATTCAGCCTAACTCCGGGCCTAGCGCGTCGAGGTGTGGTCCGGCACTGCAGCTTCCGCCAAGTGATCATAAAGTTATGCATCGCCGTTACAAGACTTACACCGTAGGCTGTACGTACTGATGAGTGTCAATGAACCCATGCCGAGTTAACCAGGCCTCTTCTCAATTGTCTGATGATTCAACTGAGGTTTCTGGAACTTTTATTTAAATGAAAGTGACATGTAACATGTGTGTAGCCGCCCTGGAGGGTTATGGTTACATCCACTTAGATTGGCCTTGACTCTTGCAACTGCAGTTCATCTGAATTCCATGTTCGACCAATCTTGCCAATATTTCTATTTTGAGTCTACATACGGTTGTTGCATACGCCAAGCTACTTGATTCGGCAAGCTTTTACCCCAGTCTCCTGCAGCTCAGCTTCACACCAGAATTGTAGACAATATCAGAACCGGGCATCTTGTGACCTCGGCAGAACACCTGGGCTCCTAGTTAGTTGTCCAATTGAAGCCAAACGCTACTCACTGTTGTATATCGGCAGGAATAGAGTCAGCTGCCAATAATATGAGCAGATTGCTCAACATCTTTACATACAAAAGTGTGTCGATTCTGTCCTGTGCGACGCTTAAGATGACTGCGCAGACTCAGATGGGTATGCTCATAAAACGAAGGTCGCGCGAGTCAGGGTCTGCGGCGTGCACAATTATGTATAACCCCCGCTTGTTCGGGACAGCGCTCCTCCGGAGGCTTTGCATAACCTGCGGAATCAGAATCGGGCCCGGGCCGGACTTAAATGCACAGCCCGAAGCGTGGGCGCTAATGTTTGAGACTCCCTAGTTGGCTCGGTGATGATTCAGCACTGAGCACTGGGATTGAAAACGCGAACGCTTCTTCGAGACATGAAGTCGTTTTTCGGTCAGTGAAGCGCCGACTTCGGGTCACTTCACATGTTCACGTCTGTTTCGTCATTTAGACACGTGATGCTATCGTTGGCAAATTTTCATCTTCAGTCCCTGTGCCTTATTGTTTCCCAGTATGGCACAATCTGTACATAATCCCGATGGCCATCTATGGGGTTTAATGGAGAGTCCATAGTGGCCGCGGCTTACTTCACGTCAATATTTGGGCAAGCGTACCAGTGTCATCGACATCGCAATGATTCTTACGTTCTGTCTTAAAGGGTACCCTCCATCGGCCATTAATGCCGAGCCGGTGACGAATGAGCTTCTGCCACCGGCCAAATAAAATAAAAACACCGTCCGCAACTTTCTTGGGGCTTCCCATTCGCTGCATCGGAACGGCAGCTGAGGCCCTCTCGCCCATTGCCTTCAATACCTCGGGGCTTTTGGTCACCATTGGTGTTTCCGTGTATCCCGAGCAAATAGCGTTGGCACGTAATCCTTGACTGGCGTAGTCTCCGAATGCCGTACCGGTCAACCCACTGACGGCGTGCCCTCTTGTGGTTCATGCCTTCGATAACATGATTTGCACCACGCCCTGAATGGAATTAGGTTATGATTGAACCTTGGTGCAGAGGCCTTGCATCATTACTTGAGAGTACCGGCCGGTGCTTCACATGATGTGGACTGCAACTCTCAAAAGACACAACGTACTGTTGGCATTGCCACCATGTACGCGCTGCCAGTCGTTTGCCTTGACAAAGGAAGCGCCGCACCTACGCTTGGTTGCGATACCGGCAGCATTGGCCACATGGTCTAACCGGTCAAAGATGGCAAGCGCTTCTTAAACAACCTGCTCGACCTGAGCCTCATCGGCGATGATCATAGGGTATTATGTGAATAGCTCGAATTGTTGATCCCTCCCGGAAGTTTCGTTCTGTTGCTTACTGTTGAGATTTGCTTCAGTCTCAGTCCTAACGACTTCTAGCGCCTCGGCGTTAAGGTCAAGAAGCGCAATTCCGGCGGATGCTTATTTTGCAAAAGAATGGGCACATGCTAGACCGACACCAGAAGCAACGCGAACAACCAAGCGAAGACTGGGATGTCCGCGTCCTTCGACGACGCGTTGAAGAAAAAGTTGGAGACCGGGACTATGAAGATTTGATTGGAGCTTGCGAAGGGCAGTCGGGTACACCGGCTCTTAGTGGTCTCCATCCGTTGTTTGCGCCATTCATAAGTAGTCAAAGACTGCAATAGCAACTTCAAGGTACTGCTGGCAGACATAGAACGACTTCACGTTGATGGCAAAACATGACTTTCCCTTGCTCCGGCTCGAACGTCCCCAGACCCCAGTTTTGGCATCGGCTCCCCGCCCTGTGGCCACGGCGGGGTTGACGCGGCACCGCCGGTTCCCACACGAAGCCCAGGCATGCTGAACACCTCATGCATCGTTCACTCCAATGATTGACTATTCATGATACTTGAGTGTGAACAATGTCACAGGTACCGCTGGACAAGAGAAAAGATAAGCTTGTCATGTGGTTTGAATTGGGTTGCTAAGCTTATGGCCATATGAGCCGTTCCAGTTCAAGGCTGGATTACAAATGGTATTATTACACTTGCCCAAGCAACAACACCGAGCAATCGTTAGACCTGAGTCGATATCATACAATTCTCAACAGACAACACGTTAATACATCAAAGCATTGTGGTTATGTGTGAGGTGAAGTTGTCTGGATTCGACGTAGTCTTTCAAGATAGAAAAATATGAACAACAGCGAAGGCACCAGTGCTGTTTCATTATTGTATTTTCTCGGGTATCTATATTGATTTTGACACTACATTTCTTACGCAAAGAGAAGTTGGAAAAGTCTAATATGAAAGGCCAGCGATATCTGTGAGGCCTGAGTAGAGAAGGCATGGATAATCAGCCGTAAGCGACGCGACTACTGATACACCGCTGGAACCACTTGCGCCTAGTAGGCCCAGCTCGAAGCCGAGAGCGCCTCCAACCTTCGGCCACCCAACACCACTGTCAGGTTTGTTCGCAAAGTTACCCCAAACGCCCTGCATGTAAGAACTAAGCTTAATCTGTTGCTGGGTTGCGGAGCCGAAATTGCTGTACTGAGGGTACGTGCCGAAGACCGAGGGTATGTCGCTGGTGTGATACGCACCAGAGTTGGCGAAGATGCTGGTTGAGGGGAACGAAGCATCGTAGCGGTACCGGTAGGCAGTATAGCCGTTCATAGCGAGGAAATTGGATAGTGTTGATGTGGTGCAAGTAAAGATCGCATCAGTGATGATTCTGTAAAAGAGTTAGTTCGCCATATTATTTTAGTGTTCTTTGGGTTCATACCTATCAGCTACAACAGTGAGGTCGCTCATGCCCTTCGCAGAATATTGAGCAAGGATCGAGTTCTTGGTGGCGGTTGAAGTGATTCCAACCTTGGACAGCGCAGAGTCCATGGCAGAAGAGCTGTCCGTTTTACTCTCGACGGCAAGGAAGACACGGGCTTCATTGAGCGTAGTACCAATCAAGACAGGAATCTTGGGCCATTTCTTAGATGTTATGCTACCCCGAACATCACTCACTGAGGTACCGTCGCCATTGACTGGAGGGAACACAAGCGCTGCCGACTCGATGTATGCTTTGATATCGGTGGCCGATACTCGTCGCAGGCATGCAATGGGCGAAGACTCGCCCTGGCACTTGAACTGCTGGAGAACTTTCTTATAGCTGTCCGATCCGGAGCCCATAAGAAGGGACTGCTGCGACTGCATGATGGCGGCTGAGAACGGCAGCGGACTTGGCGGGTTTGCAAGAAGTTGTTTCACAGACTCGCCCCCGGCGGACTCGCCGAAGATTGTTACACGCGAAGGGTCTCCCCCAAATTTGGCGATATTGTCTTGCACCCAGCGCAGTGCGAAGCGCTGGTCCAAGAAACCCGAGTTTTGAGAACCGGTCGCAATCTCGGGGGAATTGGAGAACCCAAAGACTAGTCTGGTCAGCATCCGTCTGACTATGTATAAGACGAAATACCCTTACTGTTCGTTCGGTAGTTGATTGTCACAACAACCACGTCTTGGGTAATGGCAAGTGAGCTCCCATCATAGATGGGTAGGCTGGCGGTTCCAAATTGCAAGTTTCCCTAGACAGTTCAGTAGGATTTCCAGGATGTACAGGTAAGTCACACGTACAGGAAACAGCCAAAACATGACTGCCTTCTTGCTTGAAGGCGATGCGTTGGCAGGTGTGAAGACGTTCAGGTATAAGCAGTCTTCACTCTCTTCTGGCAGGGACCCAGTAGGATTGCCGAAGTACTGTTTCTGTAAGACTTGCGCATTTCCACTGTTCGTAAATTGCTGGATGCATGCGGGTCGAAATGCCTGAGCAGACAGCGGAGACGGCCATGGGGACGCCGACTCGGGCGGAGAGAACCGTTCCGGCGGTGACTTGGCAAATGGCACCCCTAGGTACGCATTTGCGTAGCCTGTTGACCCAGCTTGAGTTGCTGCCTGGCTTGTGGTGCCTACAATGACGCCAGATGCAATAGTAACCGTTGGGCCGGCATTTGAAGCGGGAAGGGCAAAGGCTCCGAGAAAGAATGTAGATGAGAAAAGAATCTGGGCGAACAACGATTGGCGATTATTACCCATGATTAGTAGCAGTGGCCTTTATGAGACACTAGAAGCTGAACAAGGATATGGGTGAATTGATATTCATGGAGATAATGACGGTTGTGAGGTGCTCTATTTCTGTTTTATATATTCCTCCCACCGGCACCTTAGAACAATTTCCACCATCGGTCGCCCGGAACTACCGACATTCAATATTCTTAACGCCACCGTAAAACTATCTCTTCTTTGTGCGGCGAGAGAGACGAACCAAGACATCCCGCACGGCCTCCCGAGCTAAGCGGGCAAAGTGCTCCGTTCAACTCCAGGCTAATACAGACGGTGTTCCTACTAAGACGTTAGAGTCTGTTTCCGGAGGAGAAACCACGTGTCCGTCGCATGCGGCCAAAGTTGGCTCGGGCCGGAGAGGAATTCCATAAAACGCAGGCCCATATATTTTGCTCTTCTTTGACCTCCTGATTTTTCGGAAGTCCTTCTAGGCAAGGCCATGCCGGTGGCGTTTGGAGTTCCCGAGAGCCCGGAAACACCATTTGACCGTCAGGCTTCCGGCTTGCCAACGATATTGATGGAATAAAGAAGAAGAAAAATGAGTGAAAGTGAAAAGAAAGAAAGACAGAAAAAAAAGCCAACTTCTTGTAAGGCAATGCGGTTCAATGGTTATGTCATCGTTCATCGGATGTCCAGATTGACGAACGTGTTACAATGGTGGCGGTGTAGTTGGGTATGTTCGGATGTTCAGAACTAAGCTTTCCGTGCGGACTGAAAGCTACTCTAGCCAGGAGCTTGAGTCAGTAATTCAGTGACACGCGTGTCAAGGACAGTAGAAATAGATTCAAGCCTTTATCTTTGTCACTAGGCGGGCAAATTTGGGGTTTCTGACACGCACATCAGCTCACACAAACATGCAAAGAACTTTCAACTTTATCTTGCCAGGTTCAAAGTAGAAGTTGAAGATGGGCAGCTCCACGAAATAGGGCCGAGGATTAGCCTAGGTCGGAATAGTTTAGACGAACCAAGCCCCGGACCTCGTAGATGGGATGGCACTTTTGTATTCCTGTAGACCATTCAAAACTTGGTTTCCGCTTCATTGCCAGCCGTTCGCCGTATGCACTCCCCAAACGATAATATTCCAGCCGAGGCAGAACGCATCGTGGATCTCTAGGTTTGGATTGACCACTTCTGATACTGGTTATGTGACCAGATAACTTTAGCATCTTAGTGACACTGCAATCATCAGTATTATCGAAGGTCTTTCATGTAATTGTTCACTAAACGGTCGATATGAAGTCGTCGCCAGTGAAATAGGAGAACCAACACAACTCGCAACATTTCCAAAATAGGGTATAGCTTGTCGCCTGCCAACACATTCTGCGATGCAACATGGGGCCCCGGTGCGCGTCTCTTCCCCAGATAACCTTCCCCAGTACCGGCGGCATTCAAACGGTCGCCCACTTTGGCTACACCTTGGCTCTTGGCTTTCACATACAGCCACTCAACGAACAAGTTTCTACGTTCGCGGGATCGCAGATGGCAGTGTTTGGCTGGCGCTGTATGTACGAAGTCCCTGAAACGACTTAGTCCGGTCGCCTCTCCCCCCAGAGCCGAGGCATCCAACGTCCGCAGGTTGCGGGGCTGATGCGGGGATTGCAGCTCTCTGCCGGCAGGGTGACCGCCATGCATGACCCCAAGACCTGTCGACCTGCTGTATCATTGGATTCTGTGACATTTGCTAGATTGAGTACTATCCATCATGGTGCAATGAGGCCATGAAGGTCCGTTAGCTGCACGTCCTCTCTAGGGTATCGCGAGGTTTCGTTGGGCGAGACATGGAGTCAAGCTACGCTCGTCAGAAAGACTCGGAGACTATGAATTCGAGGTGCAGGTAAGCCGCATTTGCCCCCTCACTCTGACACTGCTCTGGCATGGTTGATAAGTCTTGTCCCGAGGCTTTCGTGTTGGCCGCAAGTAAACGAGTTGCGGAGGTTCCTCCGACCATTCCCAATTCGATGTCCTGTCGCGAAACGACATCTCTCACGTGGCATCGGTGTTCCTTGGAGCATCCCGCTCACCTACTATGAGCCACCAAGGCTGTGATGGCCTCTAGATGCGACTGGCGGATGAATCCTACCACCGGTCTCATGGCGCGATGGGAATTTTAAGCTACTGAGTTTTGTTTGACCGATCATGAGAGGCCGAGAGGATGACTGGACGCGAGAAATGGAGAAAGATCACACGGACAGTGAGGCAACGCCGTTGTTAATGGACTAATGGAAATTGAGGAAGATAAATAGCTGCTGAATCTCCTCCAAGAACGTCTCTTGACATCTTGTTCATCAACCTCAAGCCCTCACTCAGACCCGATTCCCTCGCTCTTTCGCTTCAAGCCCAGACAGCCGCTCCAGCCGCTCCTCTCTCAGAGACCACTCCCTCCGGACTAGCAATCTGCATACATCATTCCCAAAATGAAGTTCCTCGCCATTCTCTCCCTCGCCGTGACCCTCGCCGCCGCGGCCCCCGTCGAAGTCGCCGTGGTTGACGCCGGCGTCGCCGATCTCGAGACCCGCCAGACCGGCTCGACCCGCAACGAGCTCGAGTCTGGCAGCAGCTCGGCCTGCCCCAAGGTCATCTACATCTTTGCCCGCGCCTCCACGGAGCCCGGTAACATGGTAAGCAAAGAAAATATCGAGCTACCGTCGTGGATGCTGTGCTGGCTCCGCAGGTCCGAGGGGTTGAGGCTGACGCTTGTGGGAATTAGGGAATCAGTGCAGGCCCGGCTGTGGCAGACGCCCTCGAGAGCCGGTACGGCGCCGCCCAGGTCTGGGTGCAAGGCGTCGGGGGCCCGTACAGCGCTGACCTGGCCTCCAACTTCCTCCCCGATGGGACCAGCCGCGCCGCCATCAACGAGGCCAAGAGGTTGTTCACCCTGGCCAACACAAAGTGCCCCAACTCGGCTGTCGTCGCCGGCGGATACAGGTAGGCCGAACAGCCATTCTCTCCTCTTTCAAGTCCGAGTGTTTGCTGACATGGGGCACCGACAGCCAAGGCACGGCCGTCATGGCGTCGTCCATCTCTGAGCTGAGCTCGACGATCCAGAACCAGATCAAAGGCGTCGTGCTGTTTGGGTATACCAAGAACCTGCAGAACCTGGGCCGCATCCCCAACTTCCCAAGCGCCAAGACGGAGGTCTACTGCGGTGCCACCGACGCAGTGTGCTTTGGCACCCTCTTTATCCTGCCAGCGCACTTCCTTTACCAGACCGAGGCTGCCGTGTCTGCGCCGCGCTTCCTGGCTGCCCGTATTGGATGAAAGGGCTAAGTGCGTGGTAGGCTGAGTGGGCCCATGCGGTCCGAGGGGAGTTGAGGTGAAGCTTATCGACACCTCGGCAAGCCTGGATGGTGACTATCAGTCGTAGATGGAATATCAGGGGTCAGGGTGAAACTGTTGAACCGTTGGATCAAGCCGATGTCATTCGTTTCTTGTCAATCTTTTCTTTCCCTACAGTCATTACTGTCAGTCACTTAGTCATTCGACACTGCCTGTTTAGTGCGAAGAACTGAATGAAATACAAAATATGTTGTTGATTGCTAAAGGGGTATCATTGAGTCATTATTTCTAACTTTTTTTGCGCCGTATTTCATGCTTTGGCCATACTCCGAAGGAAAGCCGCGTGCCTCTGTGTATGATATTTGACGTCGGCGGGATGTAGCGGGTTGTAGACGATGCGGCACGTCTTGCATTCCATGAAGGCGGGCTTCGATGAGAGGTTAATGGTCGTCTGAACTGTCGCCACTGGTTTTGACCATGCCGGTTGTTTTTTTAGAACAGTAGACGCCTTCGTTTCCTTGTCGTCTCGGAGTTCGTTGGGTTTGCTGTTGGTGGCCTCCCCGAATTCTTTCCCGCTTCGTGTCCTCGTCCTTAGAACCCTCCCTACACTTGGGGCAATTCCGTTTCGGCCTCGTTCATCGCCATCCTTAGCATCCTCCGCCGTGTCTGATGAGGGTAATGTGGGTGTGCTGGGACGCAGTCTCAACCGGCGGGGCTCTTTGATTTTTCGGAAGGCTGGAGGTGATGACGGTGGGGTGTTGACCAGCTTCTCAGAATCGGACAGCGGATCGGAGGATTCTGTGGCTGAACTCGACCGGCATGGCTTGAAGTAACTGAGAATCGAACTCTTGGGTATGTTGCTCGACGGCTGCGCGGGTTGTGCCGAAGGAAGCTTCGGGAGGTCTGGCGTACGTGTGGCTGGTTCCGCGTTGACTTTGCGCTTCTTCAGAAGGCCCGGGCCAGTATCATCTTCCGTTGGGCGTGATCGTTTACTGTATGTCCGCAGAGTGCGACTGGATGAGGTTAGCCCGAGTCGTGGCATGTGTGGCGAGAACGGGATCGTACCGTTTGTCGGTCGTTGGTCTTGTATTGTCGCGTTGGACAGGAGAGCTATGTTGCAATGAGCCAAGGTGCTGACACGTGGTGGACTGAGGGAAATCACATACAGCTTTGCGTCTCCTGTCTGGTCCATTCCTCCCGCAGAAGAATTCTCGCAGAGCGATGTTCGTGAACTGTGGGTGTCGGCTTCAGATGCGGATAAGACGCGACGCGCGTGGTCGTGTTATTGGACGGTGCGAGGAAGCAGAGTGAGGGGTGATGCCGGTGGTACTACGACATGCAGAACCGCTCAAAATATGTAGTTATAAGACGATTAGGGTGACCAGAAAAGTAGAGGCAGAGAAGAGAAGAGCGAACCAAGGCCGAGGCTGTGACTGGGATGTGTCTTGTCATTTCGTCAAGATAGGCGCGACATGGTGGATGGGGAAGCTTTGCGCCCGGAAGCCCCACCACAAAAGCGCGCCGCGCGGATGACGTGCAGATGGACGCGTCCGAGACGCGCTGCACATATTTCCCGCGCCATCACGTGTAATCTTCCCCCTTTATCAATAATTCTTGTCCTTCTTCAAGGCGCAGTGGTCACTGAACACAACCACTTCGGAAACCGGAATTTCGGTGCCGTTTCGCGTGGGTCAATCGGTCCCGTCGCCGCCGCACAATCGGGGGCAGGTCTCCGGTCCGACCAACGAGACTGCACTCGCAAGAGTCGATGTCCGGAACTCGGATACTTGTAGCATTTCGATGAATCAAACTACGCGAGACCCTTCAATCGCCGCCGTATTCCCTCGTCTGTATCCTGCCTCTTTGCATCGAGGAGCATTGTCTTCTCCTCTCCCGACTTGTCGCTACCACCTTCTTCGCCCAACACCCACGTCTGCATCACTTCTTTGATCTCTTCTGGTTCCTTTCGTTTTGACTTGGCCTCTGTCATCCTCCACACGTATCCCGAGTAGACGGCGACCTCTGCGACGAGGACGAGGATGGAGCCAGCGAGGGTCAGGAAGATGCGGGCAGTAATATTCCACCAGCGGGCCGCGATCCATATCGTCGCGGCGACGCCGATGATGCTGATGAGGAAGTTGAGAATGACCACCATCTGCTTCTGCACGTCGCCAAGCGTCACCTCGTCATCGCCGTTGTCCGACTCGCGCATGGGACGGTTCACTTCGGCAAAGGCGTGTGCTCTTGACGCGGCACTGGGGAATTGTTGAGAGAAGGTTTCCATTCGAGACGGGTGCTTCATCATGCGTTGGTATGTTCGCTCCTCTTCTTCGCGTCGAAGGCGAGCCATCAGGGCTTTGTACTCGGCGGACTAGAAGCAAACAGTCAGCGGATTGGCATCAGACAAGCGTGTGGCTGTGATGACGTACAGGCTCTGGCTTCGGAGGCGGCGGAGGAATGTACACTCTGGCGCCTCGAAGCAGTCCTTCTAAGCTGAAGCCCTCAACGCCCTCGCTCCTCAGGCCCTTCCATAGGTCGAGGATTTGGCCATGCGTGATGGGGTCTCCGACGGCAGGCTTCTCGGGAGTCGGCTCTCCTGCGCCAGGCATCACTGCGGGCGGCACCGATGCATCCGGCATCGGTGCCCATGTTGCAGCGTCCATCTTCGATGCGTCCGACTTGTCCCGGCTCCATCTCACCTCAGACAACTTCTGCAGGCCTTTGGCGATGGAAGGCGTTATCGTAAGCTGTACCATGGCTGCTGATGTGTTCTTTCGCTTGCTCGCTCGCTGTCTCTGGCTTCTTCCTCACGCTGACATGTCGAGGTGGCGCTGGTCGGAAACGAGCAGTAAATGTTGCTGTCAGCTCGGGGTAATTGAATGGACGCTTGTCCCGCATCTGGATGTCGATTCGACCGACGCCACCTCGAGAGGCAAGCTCAGCAGCTCCAGACGTGGTGTGTCTGTCCCGATGTCCCTCCCACTCAAAAAGCTCAGACCATCACCAATAGTTCGGCCAATTACAGCTGCCTAAAAGCTGTGAGACCCGCTACTTCCCCAACAGCTACGTACCTCGGCCTATCTGTTCCTGGTGGACGCACCAATGGGCAGCGGTACGTACCTTACCTAAGGCGCAGCGAAGGGAAAGATCGGACCCGATATGCTGTGGTCGAATTTCTCGGCGTGGGAGAGGGAAAAATAAAAAAGTCATCGACTCGTCCTATCATCCCCGTCTACAGCTGCCAATTGCCACAACCCCGGGTCTCGAGCAAGGTCTACGCGATACGGATGCTGTCGGACCCTCTGGCGAATCTTTTAATCCTCCATTGACACTCTTTGGAGCACTACCGGAGCCATGCAGCTCCGTCCGGGGGCAGCCGTGCTGCGCAGCACCAGGTCGATAACGTCACGATCCCTCCTCTCCTCATCTTCCTCCCGATGCGCCCAATGTCGGCGAACCGCTCCTCTCGACCTCCGGTTACCTCTGACCAGTGCTCTGTACCACTCTTCGTCGAGGAGGTCCTCGGCTTGGGGCGCTGCCGTGTCTGTCGCCTCCAACATCGCTGCCAATGCCGTCAACCGCGTCATCCCGAAAGGGGACATGCACATCGATCCGCTGCGGACGGTGGCCAAGGAGATGAAATTCTTGACGGGCAACATCCGCAAACTTCTGGGTTCCGGCCATCCTTCGTTGGATCGCGTCGCCAAGTACTACACACAGGCCGAGGGCAAACACATGCGGCCCCTCATCGTCCTGCTCATGTCAAGAGCCACTGCGCTCTGCCCCAAGGGCCCCCGACTGCACTCTGGCCAAGGTATTGGCGGTGTCGACACGGCGATATCTCCTCCCAACATTCTCGTTGACGTCAACCCGAGCTCGCCCCTCACGAGCGCTGCGCCCGAGCCTGCCGAGGCCGACTCTGATATCCTCCCTTCCCAGCGACGCCTGGCCGAGATCACCGAGCTAATCCACACGGCGTCTCTGCTCCACGACGATGTCATCGACCACTCCGTGTCGCGCCGCGGATCGCCCTCGGCGAACCTCGAATTCGGCAACAAGATGGCCGTTCTGGCTGGCGACTTTCTCCTAGGCCGCGCATCCGTTGCTTTGGCTCGTTTGAGGAACGCCGAGGTCATCGAGCTCCTCGCCACAGTCATTGCCAACCTCGTCGAGGGCGAGTTCATGCAGCTCAAGAACACCGAGCAGGATGAGCGCAGACCCGTGTGGTCGGAGGAGACGCTGACCTACTACCTCCAAAAGACGTATCTGAAGACGGCCAGCTTGATCTCCAAGTCGTGCCGTGCTTCCGCCATTCTCGGTGGTTCCGACGCCGCTTCGGTTGAGGCAGCGTACGCCTACGGCAAGAACCTGGGTCTCGCATTCCAGCTCGTCGACGACATGCTCGACTACACGAGGAGCGAGAAGGAGCTGGGCAAGCCGGCCGGAGCCGACCTGGAGCTAGGTCTCGCGACGGCCCCGCTGCTGTTTGCGTGGAAGACGATGCCGGAGTTGGGCGCCCTGGTTGGCAGGAAGTTTGAGCAGGAGGGCGACGTTGCAAGGGTAAGCGCGCGTGTAGCGACACGTTCAGACTTTTGGAGAACAAGGTTATGACTAACACAGGTTCAGGCACGCGAGTTGGTCCTCCAGAGCGACGGCATCGAGCAGACGAGGGCACTGGCCCAGGATTACTCAGAGCGAGCCATCGCAGCCATCAGCGAGTTCCCCGACAGTGAGGCCAAGGACGGTCTGGTTGAAATGGCCGTGAAGGCGTTGAAGAGGACAAAGTAATGGACTGGCGGCAAGGGCCGATGGCTACGCTACCATACCTGTACAAAACAAAAACACCTGGAATGCACGCATCATGGTACGTGCATTCAATACTGTATAACAGACCATCTGGGCTCTTTGCAGAGTACATGTAACGATATTATACACTTAGACGGCGGCGTGAGGGGGACGACGAATGGGATTCAACGAGGTAGAGGTGATACAACCTTCAGCTCTCAATACCACACACACAACTCCCGTTTCTTATTTTAAGAATAGAATAAAAGCCCGGGACCAGGCACGAAGGAGGGATGCTAGGGGAGGAGCAAGATTCCAAATCTGACTGTGTTTGCGGTCCGGCACTCAGCCGTTGAAGAATTGGCAGAAGTGAGTTGCATTTTTGATTGGCGAGGGGGGAATCTTTTACTCGATCGAAACACGGCCATGCAGAAACTCTAAAACCCGATCAGCAAACCGTTGTGTGCTTGACAGGGCCTAGACAGCGGGCGACGCCGCTCCGTGGAAATGCGGTTTTCATTACGTCGCTCCGTTGGCAGACGTGCAGCGTGGCAGCAGGAAACAGCATGATGAGACGCAGGGATCGGTCAGGGACCAGCGAAGCTTGATCGAAGCCCGGTCCCCGGGAGTCTCGACACGTTGTCTAGTTGAAAGATGGGCGAATGCGCCGATGTCTCGTCCGATGCGTGGCCGGGTGAGAAACGGAGCGACAAAGCAAGAAGCAGACAAACCCACTGTTGATGGGATCCGAAACAAAGCGCGAGGGATGGGACACGGACTGATGGGGCGGCAAAATGCCACAAGCGAGAACCGGTATCCGGCACCGGGTCGCATGTCGGCACATTCGAAAACATGCACCGTATCCTCGGTTGGAGACGACTCGGTGCACGAGAACGGCGGCTGGGTCGTGGCCTCGCCGGATGACCGTGGGGGAGTGGAGGGGTCTCTCCCACTCGCCCTTCATGGCCGGTCTTCGGTCTGTGAATGTCGTGTGGCCCGACGAAGAGGGCTTTTCGTTGCCTCCATCACGAAACGATCGAGTAACAGCAACTGCTAGCCAACGGCAAGCAACGGTTCGTGGAGTTGGACTCGGAGGTCAGCAAAGCCAGGCTCAACCCAAACCCAACCAAACCCCGGCCTTCATTTGCTGCAGTCATCGGCAGAAGATTCTGCACGAGGAAAAAAACAAAAGACTAAAACCCGACGGGGCGCATGACTTGGCGGGCCAGACTCCCAAAGGAGCGGCATTTTACTCGATCATTACTCGATCAAAACTCCCAAGTGAAGCTTAGACGACGCCTTTGATGCACCAGCGGCAGCGGAGCCTGAAGATAAGCACACAACTCTGGGATAAGGCCAAACGTAAAGGGACAAAGTGACTAGACCCCCGACTTTTCCGAGAACGGCCGATGAACGCCGTGGTGGACTCGAACACTCCCCGCCACTGGCACATGCCTTTTCATTCGTTCGCCTCGGATGACTAAGGCCTTCCAGATCGGGGAACGGCTGCATCCGACGATTGGCCAGCCAATCACCATTGGCTGATAACGACATCGAAAACATTCAGGGCCTCGATAGGCTGAAAAGGGGGGCCCCCATCGGAGGGAAGGGTTCGATAACGCACCCCACACAACAGCAGCAGCCCTGGACGCAGAGGCCGACGGCACGGTGCAGCCAGAACGGTGGGCAAGTGGGATGGACAATCACCACTGCCTGGGCAATGCGAGATGGGAAACAACACGAGGGAGGAGACTTGGCGGCGTGGAGGGCGGGTCTCGGCTGGCTGATCCCTTCTGGCCCTTTGCCGTGTCTGGCTTGTCCCTGACGTGCCCTTTGTCCTTTGTCCTGTCAGAGGGCGTTGTTTATCTTATCGGGAACTGAAATTGGAAGCCCAGAAGAACGGATGGAAGGGAATGGCTGGTCTGGGGCCCGTCCGGCCGTCCACCTCCGTCTGGACTCGAGGTGGGCTGTGGATCGAGCAACGGACGACTGTCTTCTCAAGTGAGATTCAGACCGCAGTTCTTCTTTTCCTTCCCCCCTCTTCCCTTCTCTCTTCGTCTTCATGGTCTCTTCTCTTCTTGGCCCCGTACTCTCACAGCTTTCAAGAGGTTTTTGTGCATTCAACTCGGAGTGTCAGCGTTCAGATACCCAAGACCACTTACCTTCACTTGCATAACCTCTGTAGTCTTCACTCGCAAGACTCACATCTCACTCACCTCGCTATCTCAAGCCACATCGTCCGTCTCTTATCTACCTCACCACCCCTCCACCCCGCGACCAAGATAAGCTTCCCCCTTCCCCAGAAGAATCAACAAGCCTTCGAAGAACGTGCTCCGCGGGGAAAGCTGCTCAGAAATTACCACGTTTTCCTTATCGGACCTTCCTAAGCTCCAACCAAGCTTATCGTGAACCTCCCCAACTTTCCTCACAATGACCGTCATCCAAAACACCACGGCATCTCTCGTGGTCCTCGTCTCGACGCGCGCCGTCCTCACCGTTGCCGAAGATGACCTTGTTCTTACGCCCGCCACGATATCAGTCTCCCCTGTCACCGGCAAGATCGTCAACATCATCCCCGCCGTCCTCCCCAAAGACTCCTTCCCTGCCTCGACGGTCTACATTGACTACGGCTCCAAGCTTCTGCTGCCCGGCCTCGTCGACGCCCACGTCCACCTCAACGAGCCTGGACGCACGGAATGGGAAGGCTTCTGGACCGGCACGCGGGCCGCTGCCTCTGGTGGCGTGACGACCGTCGTCGACATGCCCCTCAACGCCATCCCGCCCACGACGACGGTGGCCGGGTTCAGGGAGAAGCTCGCGGCGAGTCAAGGCCAGTGCTGGGTCGACGTTGGTTTCTACGGCGGAGTCATCCCTGGGAACGCAGATGACCTGTTGCCCCTCGTCGAGGCTGGTGTGAGAGGCTTCAAGGGTTTCCTCATCGAGTCGGGTGTAAGTGACAGGCCCAGCCAGGCTTCCGAGAGTTTTCAACAGTTTACTGACTGGCATCCCAACAGGTCGACGAATTCCCCGCCGTCTCCTCGCAAGACGTGGCCCTGGCCATGGAGAAGCTCAACGGCACGCCCACGACACTCATGTTCCACGCCGAGATGATCCCTCCCATCGCCGACTCGGTGGGCGACGCCGTCCAGCAGTCCGAGCCACCTCTCGCCCCCACCGGCGAGCTCAACTCCTACCAGACCTTCCTCGAGTCCCGCCCGCCGTCCTTCGAGACGTACGCCGTCGAGGAGATCCTGTCGCTCGCGCATCTCGCGCCGGACCTCCACCTGCACATCGTCCACCTCTCGGCCACGCAGGCCATCCCCCTCCTCAAGGAAGCCCGGCAAAAGGGCATCAACATCACCGCCGAGACGTGCTTCCACTACCTCGGCTTCGCGTCGGAGGACATCGCCGACGGCGACACGCGCCACAAGTGCTGCCCGCCCATCCGCGAGCGGTCGAACCGCGACGGGCTGTGGGAGGAGCTCGTGGCCGAGGACTCGTGCATCAAGACCATCGTCTCGGACCACTCCCCCTGCACGCCGCAGCTGAAGCTCCTCCCGAACCACCTCGAGGTCGTGCCCTCGCGCGAGGACGCCGACGCGCCCAACATGCACCACTCAGATTCCGGTGTCGACATGACCATCCCCGGCGAGAGCGTCGACAAGATCATTGCCGAGAAGACGCTCGAGGACGCGGCGCTGGCCGTGGCGGACGCCAGCTCGCGGGGCGACTTCTTCGCCGCGTGGGGCGGCATCTCGTCCGTCGGCCTGGGCCTGCCGATTGTGTACACGGCCGCGAGGGCGCGCGTCGCCGCCGAGGGCAAGGAGGCCGCGGCGCCGTCCATCGTGGACATTGTTCGGCTGTGCAGTCAGGCGACGGCAAAGCAGGTCGGTCTGGCGCACCGCAAGGGCGCGCTGAAGGTCGGCATGGACGCGGACATCTGCGTGTTTGACGATGCGGACGCGTGGACGCTGCGGTCTGGGGACATGAGGTGGAAGAACCGGTGCTCGCCGTGGGAGGGCCACGAGTTTGCGGGCCGGGTGAGAGAGACGTGGGTCCGCGGCCGCAAGGTGTTTGAGTACGGTGGCGTGAACGGGGGGTTCGTTTGCAAGGGACCAGTTGGTGAGGCTATTACCGAAAAGCGCGTTGCTTGAGGCATGGCGGTGTCGAGATGGATAGGGTGATGGGTTGGGAGCATTTGTTTTCCGCGAGCGATGTCTTTGGGCGTAGGTGTCGTGGATCTTGACGAACGGCGTTGGCTAGATTGCATGAATGATACGACGACTTCAACACCATGGCTTGACTTGACTCGGACTCTTTCGAGAATACGTATTGCTTGATTAATCGTGAGTAGTGAACGTTTGCGCGACGTGCCTGGAGAATGACGAGGCACAGAGACGCCACCGTCCCCGGTAACGTTGCAGCCTCAGAGGGTTACGGTGTAGGCGGCCGGAATCTTGTCAGCCATATTTTGAAACCAAAATCGTTGAAATTCCGAAAACACTGAGGACGACTTCTGGATCCATGTCAATGTCCTCGGAAACATCCAGAATACAGTATCAGACGGCCGATGTATCTACATTAGGGCTTCCTGTCAGGGATCCGGGCTTTGGCCGACAATACAGCCTCACAGAATCTGCATTCGGACTCGAGTCTGGAAGATGATAATGTTAGAGGGTCCGTTGCCGCCGCTTCTTGTCTATCGTAGATGTGACTCTTTGCGCCCCGAGACCTGAGACTCTTCATGAACCTGGTCAATGAAAGATGCTCAGACTGAGGGGTTCGAATGTGAGACTCGGTTGGACTTGATCATGAAGATGGGATTGCGTATGCCAGGAATCGGAACAGTTCTTTGAGAAAAGTACGAGCAAGTGTTGAATTCACCGATAGCTAGGTTGATTTTCGAACGCGCGAGGTGTCGTCGACTGCGTGAGGGGAAGGACCAATCGTCATCTCACGTGGAATTGTGGACCAGCCATTGTACGCTCTGTAAGCATCGAATGCCGAAACGTGATATTGCACGTATTTACGGAGTACATGGACATTTTTCAGGATGACCTCCACTAGCAGAAAGTCAACTAACTCCTCCGTCGGACTGGGTTCACCCGTCTTCTCGCATTCTCGACGAGGAAAGAGAGGAACAGAAAAAGTAACTCGGATTCTCATACTACATAGCTAGGTTAGGACTTACCTCATGAGGTTAACGTCCAATGTTTCTGCTTCCGCTATAATCTAGTGCCCTACATTAATGGACGACTGGTTGATGGCATGCCCCTACTGCTAAATGGGATAAATGTAGGCAACAAAGTCCTGTTCTACAGTTGATCTTGATCATGTCTTGGGCTTTTGTTGGAGATGGTTCTTCTCTCGAGGATTTGTCGAAGCATTGCAGTCTGTCGCTTGACTAAGGCTGGATTTCAGTCCACTTCCGTGTTCCTTTTCATGTATGAGGTACTGATTTTTTATAAGACAAGGATATAAAACCCAATAGATGTCACAAAGAAGAGTCACGTAGCAGAAGACATTCGCGCTATAATAGGTTTGTTATAGCCAAGATAGATATTGAACACGAAGTTGGCTTCTGAGGGCCGGCTTCGTGTGTGATGACCGGCGAGGTCGTCCCGGAACGCGGTCAGTCGTGGCAGAATAGTGTGCAATAGTTTCACGTTGTTCTACGACAGTCGACACTATCTGCTATTCTTCCTTGCCATCATTAAGGACATCCAGCATCTCAGTACCGAAAACAAAGCCTTCACTGAATTCTTGACAGCTTGAGAACTGGATAATCACAGAACCAAATTGCATTTGGGGTTTGATCGCCCCCGGCTTTCAGACGATAGTAGTTGACCCAGCCTTTGTATGGGCAGAACGTCGACTTGAAACTCGGAGCCAACATGCTCCAATCCACGATTGACGCCGGGGACAGGTAATAGCGTACATTCCGCCCTGTCTCATACAAAAAGACGTTGTCTGTGCTTCTTGCAATAAGGACGCTTTCTAGTTCGATACGGACACCACGTGAAGAAGGTGGCACTCGATGCGCTTGTATGGATCTCTAGGATGCGGTCCGAGGAGCCTCTCGTCCTCGGCGTACCAAGACTCTGATAGTTCGACATCAGTTAGGATCACCGTGGAGCAAAAGTGTGGACGCGAAAGCACCAATGCCGCCATCGAGATCTTGACTGAGCATTTTGAGGGCAAGGATAACAATGTCTGCAGTTTTGTCTCTGCTAATGAACTTGCCAATCCTGCAACCCATTTCAGAAGTTTGTTCCTTCACCATCTTGGCAAGGCCTTGCTCTAGCGCTTCTAGAGGAACATAATTAACAGGGTCTGATAGCCATTCCGTTAGATCCAGCATGAATCTACATAAGCCGCTCTGTACTCAAGATGATTCTCCCAAACATATTCTACCAGGAGTGAGTCCACAACCCCCGCAAATCAGAAGGGCTTGCAATCGTCTTCTAAAGGCCCACGCTTAAAGTAGGTTTCAGTCGCGAGAAGGGAAAAGTAACTCAAGTAATCTATGGGATCCCATCTGATTCGACTCGTTTTAACCTTGATCTAAGTATCCATTATGAAACAAGTATCTAGGATTGTATCTGAATGCATCCGGCTGCTTCAAAATATTCGATAACTTCTAATCTCATCCCTCTGGCGCGAACTTCACCACTGCCAGACCCGAGGGAACTGGCTGATTTAGTAGAACATGTAGATTATGGATTGATATGTCGATCCCCGTCCAAAGTTGGCTCTCCCTAGGCGAGACTTCTCTTGAAAAACTGGGCGAACTTGTGAAAGGGAATGAGTTCCACGCGATCGCAGAGGTCGACGTGACCAGCACCAGGAACCCAGAACAACTCCTTCGGCTCGGCCGCACCCGCGTAAGCCCCCTCGCTGAACTCACGCGAGTGCACCAGGTCCCCGGAGACGAATAGCATCGGACGCGGCGAGATGTGTGACCTCGTGTGGGGTACCGCCGGTGACTTGGGTCTCGCCACCATCTGCTTCAGCCCAGCGCGCCTGGGACGCCAAGGCGATCAAGGCCTTGCGTTGCTCGGTGGTCTGCGATCTACGCAAGCCGTCAAGGAAGGCGGTGCCTATGTCATACATGCTTGAAGTCGCGATGGTTTTACTGCGCATGTCAATCTTGGCGGCGCTGAAGCCTTCAGCGTAAAGGTCTGGAGAAACACCGTTTCGCGAGTAGCCCTCACTGCCGCCCCAGAAGGGTGTGTCAATGGCGAGAGTGACAAAGCCCTGCTCGGCAAGCTTGGTGGCATAGAGATTCGCGCTCTGCTCCTTCACTGCGCCCATGGGGTGGCCAACAACGATGGCAGAGGTGTTGGCGCTGCGACTGAGATTGGTTTGGAAGAAAAAGATGCCCGCGACGGTTATGTTGTTTTGAGTTCGAAAGCTGATGGGTTGAACCGTCAGGATTTCGCCGCGGTACCAGTTGTTAGCCCCGTACGACAGGCTTTGGGCCGTGGCCGACATGGCCATCATGCCGAAAGCAGTGATGCTGCCCTTAGCTATTTTCATGTTGCTGTGGTTGGGTACTGGTGGCAGGAAATGTATATAGACGAGAGTGGCTGATGTATGAATACTCGATGAAAGATTGCTGCTTTTTCAAGCTGCTTGTTGTTATTCTTATAGTTAATGATGTAGATTAAAAGACTGCACTGCCCACTCGTTCCAACTCAAGTTATATGAACATGCGCCGAGTCCACGCGTCACCAAGGCGTTGCTATCGCAAATCATTGATGCCCGTATATCGCTTTTGGTTTGTACAAAACCTCCAAGTAGGTCTCTTCCTCTATTGTCAGAGACTTTCCTTTCGCATCAAGAGTATCATCTAGCTGTTCAATCTTCGTGAACCCAACGATGGGGCTGGAGACTCTTTTCTGTATCCAAGCCAGCGCAACGTGGCTCATAGGCCAGCCTTTCTTCTCGGCAATTTCTGCGACCCTAGCTCTTATGGTCAAGTCCGGTTCGACATACCCAAGAGTACTGCCAAACTTGCTTTCAAACTCCTCTCTCTTGCTCAAGGCACGATTTTCTGAAGGGGGAAGTCGTGTGAGGCATCCATTGCAAAGAGGAGACCATGGGATCAGGCCAACTCCTGTTTCGTTGCAGTACCGGATCATCTCTCTTTCCTCCTCTCGGTAGATGAGATTGTAGCAGTTCTGCATACTGATAAACTTTGTCCACCCACGCAACTCAGCCGTATGCTTCCGTCATTGAGTATCAGTGATTCTGCTTAGATCTTGAATGGATCAGAAAAGTTTACTTACTTGCAGACACGCAAATTGATGTGCCCACATGCTGCTCGCTCCGATGTATCTCACCTTGCCCGACCGGATAAGATCATTTAATGCTTGCAAAGTCTCTTCGATGGGAACAAGGGTGTCGAAACGATGAATTTGCAAGAGATCAATGTAGGATGTGTCGAGCCTGCGAAGTGAAGCCTCGACGGCGTTGAATATTGCTATTCTCGAAAGCCCAAATGCATTCTGGTAATCTTTGGATTTCTCCAAAGGCATCATGTTTTGAACGGTCTGATCCTCACCCACTGCCCAAAAACACTTTGTCATCAGTATCACCTTTTCCCGAGGAATTGTATGCTTCTTGATTGTCTTGCCAATGATTGTTTCTGATATGCCGTTGGAGTAGATGTTGGCCGTGTCCCAAGTGTTGATACCTTTGTCATATGCGGCTTTGAGGAGACAAATGGCATCCTTTTCCCCAAGGACCCAAGGGCGGATGCCGGAAGGATCTCCGAAGCCTGCACACCCGAGTATGGGAACAGAGATGCGGAGACCTGACTTGCCTAGTTGGCGGTATTCGCATTTGGTGGATTCCAATGACTTCGCCAAGCTGGGAGCAAGGTGCAGAGTGGAGGGAGTCATAGTAACCATGAATGTGACTTAATCTTTAATCACTGACCGGATAGTGCTGCTAAACAAATTACAAGGCGAATGTATCATAGAGCTTCCTTTTGTGGATGAGCGACAAATTCAGGCAAATTCTTCGACATCGCAGACTAGTCCAGGCCTAGACTTAGATCGATACAGGTGTCAGACTACACGGAAGTTAATACAGGGGCGGTAGCTAACATTGCTTCTTAACCCATCTTGCCTCCAGTAAGAAGGTTTGCAAAGCAAGATAACTCACGCACAGAGTAGCAAAATCAACTTTACACGAAGAAGCATATGGTGTAGAAACCTACTCAAGATGGAGAACAACATCGGCATATCCTAGTTTAATCAGCTTTAGAGTTACCGTTTACCCGAAAGATATGTTGAAGGTAGGGGTGAGCATAACAATTTCAACTTTGTTCTATAGTACCCTGGCACATGAAGCTTGTTTTGGCTTTCAGCGAATCTGCAGAGCTAAGGCATTATTTGTTTACCATTCATTGATGGTGTGACTCTAATTTCTGCCTGTTCGTCTAGAATATCATCCACGCCTGCGAGTCATGTAACTTTAAAAGAATTGAAAACAACTAGAACACGTGGACTTTTTAGCTTTAGGCACAAGGTGCTAACTTAAGACGCATGGAATTTGGCCAGTGTCTCTACCCTGTCGCAACCCGCATGCGTGGATGTTGCGGTGCTCGAGTTCTGTAGGGGTTGAAACTGGGTTGCTTTTCCAAAAAAAAATCATCTAGGGAGTTTAAAAAACTGCAAAGGGGGGGTGTACTAAACGGTTTTGTTGCATGAAGCAGCTCCGTCCGAACTTAAACTGTTGCAAATAGACGTTCTCATGAGCATCCCATCGACGGTGACATGATCCAATCGTTGTCACTGACCCGTCTGACGAGTTATCCGCTTATTAAAGTTACTACTAAACACAAAAAGTATAAGAAATAGATGGGAAGCACCAAGTAGTAATGAGCCACACTGTAACAGAGTGTCCAGGCACGACAGCCTGTTGGAATCCGGTCAGCAAATTGCGATGCATGTCGTTTCGTATGAACACACCTAACCAAGTAAGCTCGTATGGGGTAGCCTGAGATTGTTTATGCAGTTAAAGTTTCATTGACTCAAGGTTTTGCTACTGCAACCTAGCAAGCGAATCGATATTCCACTCACTGAATACTCAAAACCTCTCCTGAGGGGCAAAGGTCCTAATGGTATACGAAGCCAACTCATGTATCGGATCAAGAAACTCAAGCTTCTACTATAGGATTAAACTGGAAACATACCCCCTCAACTAAGTTGATGTGACTTGCACTACTACTTCGCGACCCTAGTAAACTCTGAGTACAACCTGACTAAAACCTCGGTGGAAGTGGTGGCACGTACTCTCTTACACCCTGGGAAGAATATTATTCTTACCCCTAACACTATAGTAGTGTCCCCACCCCCTATGTATCTTGCATGCGCCAGAAGTACCAGCAATCTGCACTAATACTTTAAAAACAAGCCACCACTTGGGCAAAACACATGTGATAGTTGAAATGCAGAGTAAAAGTGGATTAAAACCTTGGTCGGTTTTCGACGTCTTGCCGTATCCAATATAATCAACCAGACTGGGTGTCTCGTCTTTGAGTTTTCTCTATCCCGTATGAAACTTCCGAAACACAGGACATTCACTAACTTGAAAACGGCAGTGACAGTTCAAGGGAACACAACGAGTGGCGCGGTTGAATCCTCCTTGGAAATATCGCCAGCAGGTACCGAGCTTACGAGAAGCCAGTATCCAATTAGTACAAGGCTCCCGTATAGTTTGTGTGGGGGTATTCGCTGTTTCATCACTTGAAGGTACGTGGAAAGGGCCATGGCAGCTCACAGCCCAAGTCCTCCGTAGTCCTTAGTTTCTAGCCTCAAATAAAGATGTGAGCCGTCTGTGCCCAGGGCCTCCAGTCTGAATGTCTCTGAAAAGTGGTTACAGTCAGCATACTGAAAATTGACCTGTTTTCAACCCTCTGCAGAAAGCCTTTAACCTGCCATGGACACCCTTTGGGAATTCTCGGTTTCTATAGATCGCGAAGTGGCCCTGTCTACAGGCTGCTTTACTAGTATCCCCATTCGCATTCATCAGCGGAACGACATTGCCGATGATGCGACAAAGAAGTCAATTCAGGATTGGGGCTCATATGTGTGTGATGGATGGGAGCAAAAATCCGGCTCCTCATGGAGTCCGGTTGGAAACTGGGGTGCCTTCATTTTTCCTGAATCTCTCCCAGAGCGCTTGGGGATCATTACGTATCTTGCCAATATGGGAAACATTCATGACGGTATGTGTTTCTGCTATGATTAATGTCATGGCACTGACCAAATGTTTCAGACCTTTGTGATGACCTTACCTACGATGAGGCGCTCGAAGAACACAACAATCTGAGTCAAGCCATGGAGGTCAGTACTTTAGGTCTCCATCAAAGGGACCAACCTTTCAAAAGGTCAATAAAGATGAAGAAGTACATTTCCAAATGCCTTCTTGAAGCCTTGGAGATTGACCGGCCACGTGCCTTGCGCATGATCAACTCTTATCGATCCAAATGGCTTGATGTAATGGAGCGCAATGATGCCAACGAAATTGAAAACCTTGATGAGTATCTCGTCTTTAGAAATCTCAACGGCGGCATGGAGTAAGTGAATGGAGTAAGCATAGTTCTTTTGACAGGTCACTGACACATTACCAGGGCTTTCTGGAGCATGGTGGAGTTTGGCATGGCGGTCGACGTGTCTGAATCGGACAAGAAGCAGATTCGACCCCTTTTTGCAGCCGCCGAGTCAGCCCTCGTCTTGACGAACGACTATTGGAGTTGGGACAGAGAGTGGCGACAGGCTCAACGAGCCAAAGATCCTAGAATTGTCAACGCTGTGCACCTCTTCATGAGAACCGAAGGACTAGCAATTTATCAAGCTAAAGAAGCGGTACGGGACCGGATTCTGGCTTATGAGGCCGAATTTTTAAGTCTCAAGGCCGAGTTCTACAAACAAAATCCCAACATCGCCGTGGGTCTCAAGAAATATATTGAAACCTGCGGGGTTATCACGGCGGGAAATCACTACTGGTGTGCAAACTGCCCCCGACACCACTCTTGGCGCAGTGAAGATATTTCTTCTATCAAAAGATCTTTATCGTTGTCGAGCGAGGAATCCATTCCTGACGATTGTACTTTGTCGCCTGCACCAACTACCTCAAGCTCTGTATCGCACAAGTCATCTCCCACCACCGACTTGACGACCTCCAAAGCTATTGGCTTTATCACCCCTGATGACGATGACAAAAAGCCGCGAAAGCTTAGCGACAGTGCCCTACAAGGACCGTGTAGGTATATTCGCGCCATGCCGTCCAAAGGCCTTAGGCATTTGTTCGCCGAAGCACTTGGCCAATGGCTGCTTGTGGATGACGCCTCACTCGATCAAATCAAAAATATTATCGACCTGCTGCACAACTCATCGCTCATTCTGGATGATATTGAGGATGATTCACCAATTCGCAGGGGCTTTCCAGCAACCCACATGGTCTTTGGCAGGGCTCAGTCTATCAATAGCGCAAACTTCATGTTTGTGCAGGCCGTTCAAGTTGTCCGAACCCTAAACAATCCCGATTGTCTCGAACTACTTCTCGAAGAGCTTGAATGTTTGTTCGTCGGACAGAGCTGGGACCTGCATTGGAAGTTTCATACGCAGATTCCCACAGAGCAAGAATACTTCGAAATGGTTGACAGCAAGACCGGGGCCATGTTCCGGCTACTCACAAGATTGATGCTCCACACGAGCTCTTTGACTGTGACCAACAATTCGGCACAGTCGTTGGATACAATGTGCCGCCTATTTGGCAGGTTTTTCCAAGTCAGAGATGACTTCATGAATCTAAGTTCTAACGAGTACTCGAATCTGAAGGGATTCTGTGAGGATTTGGACGAGGGAAAGATATCATATCCTATGGTCCTGGCACTGCGACAAAGCCCGGAATACCGAAACCAGATCATGGGAATTCTCAGGCAACAGACAACGAATACTGCGAAAGGCAGTTTGGCTCAGCCTATGCGTCTTCCACGGGAGACGAAAGTTTACATTCTGGGGCTGCTGAAAAGCTCAGGTGCCATGGTAACGACATTGAAAAAGCTTCAAGAGCTTGAAACTGCAGTGGAAAGCTTGATTGATGATCTAGAGATTGATTTTGGAGAGACAAATCCAGTTATGCGGATTCTACTCAGTAGATTGAGTGTTAAGGATGCGACTCCGTGGTGAACTTTTCTAGTTACCTTCCGATCGAGAAATGAACAGATCCTGAGATATTTGGCCCTTGGGGTTGCAGCTCCCTAACAAGGCATTTGTACAGCATGTGGCCACTGGACAAAAATGTAATAAAGGGAAAGTAAGAGGATTGTTAAGCCCACACGAATGAAAGCGCTGGAGGAGTTAGGGCATGGACAAGGGAAAAGAATCCTGTATAAACCACTTTCCAAGTTGTCTTAGTTTCCGTTTCAGATTGTGGCTTGTAACTTCTACGACGACTAACTTTTCTAAATGTCATTTATTATTAACGCTACCGAGTTTTATTTTTCTGAGGTCTTATTTGGAATCTTATCAGAAAGAGGTAGACGCACGTTCAGCCATGCATTCAAACCCCACATCATTTCAAATCGCGAGTCCTTCGAAGGGACGGAAGCGGACATGGAACGGAGAAGCTTTCCAAAGGCCCAACAACCGCGCATCTGTAACAAAATCTTCTTTCTCGTGGACCTGCTCCCAATCAAAGCTCCAGACCAACTTAGCAATACAGATTCGCACCTCCATATAGGACAAGTGAATACCAATACAAGACCTGGGACCGATAGAAAACGGCTTTGAAGCCTCTTTTTGATCGTTGTTAAATGTGAAGTCATGGTATGGGTGATCCACGGAAAGCCATCTCTCCGGATGGAACTCTTTGGCCTTGTAGAACCACCGCTCGTCGCGAGAGGTTACATGCGTTGCTGCGGCTATGATAGTCTAAGATTCATGATATTAGTAACCCCAAAAGTATTAGGTCTAAAGCTAACTTACTCCTTTTGGGATCCATTCCCCGGTAACTGTGGCTCCTGGACTAACCCTCGGTAAGCCGAAGGCCGCGGGATTAAAGATTCGCATTCCTTCTTCTATCACAGCATTGAGATACTTCAGTGACTTTGTCGACTCACCGTCAATCTCGCTGTGCTGCTGGAATGTGTAGCGTAGCTCCTCCTGAAGCCGTTTCAAGCAATGAGGCTGCTGCAGTAGATGATAGGTGAGCGCAGACATGAAGGTGGAGGTGGTCTCTGTTCCAGCAGCAACTAGGGTGCTACCTTGCGAGGCGAAGCAATCGATGTTGGCTTCTGGAGTTTTCTCGCTCAGTAGATGACTGAAGAAGTCGAAACGCTCGACATTTGCACCCCGTCTAATCCTTTGGGACGCCGCATGACGAGCATTGGCTAGGTACTTTTCGCGCATCATTTTACTCTTCTTGTTTACCAAACAATACCTCACGAGGTTTTGAAAACCTTCCCATCGACGGCGAACCACATAGCCTAGGGCGATCTGAAATCCACTGTTGGCAAGCATATGCACCCAGTCATTTTCTTCACCTACCGACAGTCAGCTGTGAGAACTATGGCATGTATTAGTTCATACCCATTTCGACTGTGCCAAGCTCTTTGCCAAATGAGAGATCTGCAATCACGTCAAAGGCCAGCCACATGAACCACTGGCTCATGTTCATTCCTTCTTGGGTATTTCCACGCTTTGATATTTGGTCCAAGAGAGAGTCAATGTGTCGTACGACAATATCGCCCTGCTTGCGAAGAGCAGAAACGCTAAATCCTGGGGCCAGCCGCTTTCTGATACCTTGATGGACATACGGGTCAACCTCTGTGCCAATCGAGCCACTTGTATCTGATTGCTTGTAGAAGGTGGCAAATTTCCGAAAGAATTGGGGATGGTTGATATTCGATTGTCCATAAATGTCCTTCATCGATTGCGGATGAGCGCAGGACAACTCATTTGGACCAATGCGCACAATGTCGCCATACTTAGCATGTAGCGCCTCTATCTCCCAGGGCCAGTTACCTGAGATCCTATGATTGGTAAGGATTTGAAATTTTCTTAGGTAGAGTAGATCTTACCATTGACGCGACACCCAGAAATCCTGGACGCGGCCGGAAATTGGACCTTTTGCTAGTCAGCCAGGAATGCTTCCCCTAGGTATAACATACGGAGAACACTCACCCGGAAACCGAGCAAGTGGATGAAAATAAAGATTATAGAAGGATGATACAACGAGGTACACGATACCCTGTCGATCTTAGTTTTAGTCTAACGGACCAGAAAGGTCCCGACACGATCATAATCCAGAGACTCACTAAAGCTAACAAGTAGGCAGTGACTCGGGCACAGAGAGAAACAAACCAAGACATCATTTTGACACTAGTTATCAAAGATTGACAGTCGTTTTTTGTTTGCTACAGTTAGGGGCAAGCCGATGTAAATCAAGAGATAGAGGGCGTGAGATGTCTGACGTGATCTATGGAGAATGGGACCATAAAGATATTTTACAAGAAACCCAAGTAAATGCATTGAAACCACAGTGCAACATCACATGTAAAAAGTCATTGCGGGTTCAAAATGTGTGGAAGCTGGACAGAATAGCTGATTTGACGCTTGTTGTCTTCGAGAGAACTGGTGACATCCACAGCCTGAGTTTGCATGGTTATTGGCACACATCCCCACTCAACCCCGAAAGCCGAGAAATCAAGATTTATCTGGAAGGCCAAGTTGAATTCTCACGGCATAATCGGTCTTGTCACTCCCAGCTAAAGTTTGAGCTATAGACCGACCATTAGTAAATCAAGGTCATTTGAAATGTTTGTCCAACGCTCTTGAGTCATTCACGCACAGGAAGTACCTTTCCAGGGCTGATTGATCTCCTGTGAAGGACATCTCAACTATTTCACTACGATGAGTACACTTTTAACTTCTACGAATATTCCTGGGCGCACTATATTTCGGAGAGGAGATTAACTAGCGAAGCACGTTGAAAGACAAACCTTCCGCCCCTGGTCATCATAAGTTGACAATTGAGTGAATCCTGGTCCTGGCAAAGGAATAAACATTTCTGGAATCTAAAGCGCAACATCTGGGTTTTTCCAATGGGTGCAAACTTCCACTCTTGAGACAAGGTACATGACTCGTCCTGATAGGGCTTTGATGAATACTTGCTCGATCGGGCGTCAAAGTTCACGTTACAACAGTGACATACGTGGACGGCCTTACGATGACGCTGCCATCAAAACTCTTGAGAGCTTCGCGCCAAACATGGCTTACGTTTCGGAGGTCATGATGCACAGTTGAACTTAGTACTTTATGGAGACTGACAACGTAATGAACAACGATTTTGGCTGCTAGTCTGGGCTTGAAAGCGTTTAAAAATATTCCAGCCATTTCCACCGACGCCCAACCATTTGTTCATCTCCGACTTCAGAGCTGGGGACATCTCGGAGATATTTGAGCCTCGTCAATCCATCCACTTATCATAACGCCTGATCGTAACTTACCTATCCCGGTTGAAGTCATTCTAAGATGTCCGAGATTATTGGATTCGAAACGCCATGCCACAAGTACCAATCAGTACCGATGGCCGTTTCAGACAGAAACGACCATTGCAATCGGTCCAGTGAAGGATCTGACATCCCCTTGATGGAGAAAGAAGTATATTGCCATGAGAACATGTCTCGAACACGAAAGACTCTAAGCAATGTTAAGATGGCATTGAAGAATCCATTGTTTATTGTGAGCTTTTTATTATTTCAGATTGGAGTCGGAAGCCTTGGCCTTGCGTGGCGTCATTCTCATCAATTTAACGCCCACTTAAAAGATATCGCAATGCATTGTAAGTGTTTGCATTCTTTGCTTGCACATGAACTGACCAAATCAAGCCCCTTTGTTAGATCGCATCGAGATCCCATTGGTCCCACGAAAAAGCTATGCTCAATATGGGATGGGAGGTCCCGAGATCTGGCGTGCCGAACCCAGTGAGGAAGTTGACAAGGCATGGGAACGCGTCACAGCCGAATACCTTTTCCCCGTTAAAGAGTCGGATATCAAAGCGATGCGCAAAGATCCCTCTGTTGTTGTGCCAATGCCAGACAAGTACAAGGTCGACGGAGAGACGACATACATGGCTAAATCTGCTGTCTTTCATAACATCCACTGCTTGGATTACATTCGGAAGGCAGTCTATTACGATCACTACTACCCCAACGGTACCGATGACAATCCGTTCCACGCCTATCATACGGCGCATTGTATTATGATACTCTTTGAGCACTTGACGTGCTCAGGCGATCCTGGTGTATATCTCTATCGCTGGATGGAAGATTTTAGTCGCCCAATTGCCGATACAAATATTTGGCGCCAGTGCTGGGATTTTGAGACAGTATTGAAGGAACACGGTGAAAAGGCAGTCAAAGACATGACCGAAATAGATGTTCGGAAGCCTCATGGTGCCAAGGTCGTTTCGACTCCTGATGGTGTTATGAACATTATCAGGAACTATCAGAAGGCCCATCCCGATTATAATCCTGGACAGTAAAAGCTCTAGAATGTGTAGGAGCGAATAAGATGTTGGAAATGTGCTCAGTGTATAGTAAGGAAGGCGATTTTCAGCACACGATAGGAAATGTAAAGACACACAGACTGGCCAATTGTCTAACCTAGTCATTGTTCCATTCATCTTAGATGCCGACTTTAAAAGTCTCTCAGTAGGCCCAAGTTGAATTTTCTAGTATGCCACTTGTTCTGCTTTGAAAGCCTAATGATTCATTTCTAGACGAATTGGATTTAAAACAACTATGGGTAGCAGGTTATTAGCTAAACTATATTAGTCATTGCACTGACCTGTCGGTAATCTTCTTATTTAGAATACTTGGTAACAAGTCGCAAGCTTAACAAAGGCAAGCTGCCTAATTAATCAATGAAAAACACCAAGGTTCACAAAGTTGATAAACGACAAAATTAATTGCTGAAAAGTTTTAGACGGTATTCTATTTGGTGCCAATGCTAAGTCGCATACTTAGGTAGACTTTGTCTGGAACTTTGTTATCAGGTTGATGATTGACATCAGAGTTAAGTCGTCAGGCTCAAAAATTGACTGATCCGAACTGTTCTCAATTGGCTTCTCATTATGTGCCACTTATTGATTCTTCAATATACCACGGATAATCGCGTAACACATACACGTGTTGCGTAGCAGCCGGGTACGGATGCGGGACGTTCTCAGCGGGTCATATCTAACGGGTTGTTACATAATGTTACACTGATTTGAAGTTGACCGTTGATGAATTCTACGGCTTCAAAACCTTCAGGGTAAGATTATCTTATCTAGCTCCTATGCAACGCGTACTTTATTGTGGCTTGACTCGAACCGTACATCTATATCCTGTCCAAAGATAGGAACTGCAAACATCTCTCTCCCAGTCGTATATCTCGGTGGCCTGCAGGTCAAATGAATACACAACTTTCGCAACTACCATCCTCATTGACTGCAGTGCCACAGCTCGCCCAATACACATACGCGGACCAAGGAGAAACGGACAGTGCGAAGAGCGAACATCGTTAGCAAACTCTGTATCCGAGCCATTGTTAAACCAGCGTTCTGGACAAAAGGCATCGGGCCGAGCCCAGTACTCTGGAGATCTCTGGATAGTATACATATCTGCAGAGACATTGACGCCTTTTGGGATATAAACGCCGTCAATCACGACCCCCGGTGATGTCCTGTTGGTCCCTTTCCCGTTGGCAGGCGGAAACAGACGTAGTGCCTCCTGTATGCAACCATTAAGCATCGGGAGCTGACCCAAAGAAGTTGCATGCATGTCTTTTGGTGAGGGATATCGGCCCTGAAGCTCTTTTTTAAGTGCCGCTAGGTACTTTGGGTGACGCAATAACAAATTCATTGTGGCAGATAATGAAGTTGCAGTCGTGTCGTAGCCAACCATCCTGCGGCCTTATTAATATGTATCCTGATGTTCTCATAGGCTGATTTTTACTTACACAAGGAGAGATGAATTGCTCTGTAGCTCCTTATCAGTCATTTGGATGTCCATTTCTCTGCATCTCATGATTGCGGTCAGAAAGTCCTCATTGCTGTCTCGACGCTGGTATCTTCTGTTAAGAGGAAGTTCTGTCAGCGATCCGAACTCGCCAAGTAGTGGTCAACTCACTTCCTCAATCGAGCGGATGGCAGAATGTTGGTCGGGAGCCAGAACAGCAGTGGCACTAGGCCAATCCAGATCTGGATCATAGCCTGTGCTCCAGGTACAGCTAGCAGTACTTGAAGTGCCTCAAGCAGTGGGCTAACCATGCAGAAACTAGTCTTGAGTCTCTCAAACTTGCCTATAGTGATGTCAGCCATTTAACAAGCAAATTACAATTGAAGTATATTTGCGGGGTATGCTCATACCAAGTTGATCTTCCAGTAATGGCTCTCCAAAGGACAAGTCGCTGATGATGTCCCATACTGTTTGTGACAAATAATGAGTCAGATTTATAGCGCCGTCTCTGCGAAACGCTTGCTCAATCTTGTGTACTAAACAATCCGTGTGGTGCTGCTGAATTGGCTCCTGGCGCTGCAATGCACGATCGGTAAAAGCTGACTGCAAAGCTTTTTTCAAACGCTGATGATCATTAGGAATGGTAGCAGTGAGCAGATTTGTCGCAGGCCAGATTATTTTGCCCATCATCGCCTCCAAAGTTCCTTCTTTAGTAAAGAATATGCCATCCTTGGCTGAGGCTCCGGGTCGGTGGATGGCGTTTTGAGCTTCGATTGTGGCAAAAGAGACTTCAGTGGGTGACAGCCTGACGACAGGACCTACATAGATTAGCCATCAAATAGAAATTCATTTGAAATACTCGAGTGGTATACCATATTTTCGATGGAGCTCTTGGATATCACGGTTGAGTCGTTGGTTACGCACAGCACGCATTAACCATAGCTATGGAGGTGTAAAGTCTGTTGGCATCGACTGGCACACCTTGGGGATACACTGGGACACGATTACTGACCGGAGACACTTTTGCCGTCAAAGGCCCAGGAATAGTGGCAATGGGACTGAAATAGTAGTTATACAAAACCGAGTATACTAGCCCAGAGAGAAGCTATCCTCCAACGTTAAGAAATAATTTCCCAAGAATGTAAAGTCAGACTCACAGCGCCGAGAGTGAATAGAGTAACATCATAATAGTTGATACTCTCACGAAGAGGTGTAATTGGGGATAGACTGATACTCTTGGGGTTGTTTTCAATGCCATTACTGTCAATGACTGTAAAACTAGCATTCAATAATGAGCCCATCATGTGTTTCGACACGCAAATGCTGCTGTGAAATGCAGTGTAACAACGTCTCACAGATTAGATACCTGAGTCTCATTTCAAAAGAATCAATGCCTTGTTGTAAGGTCAGAAAAATCAGTGAGCCGACAGACAGGAGACGTGAACAAGGTTCATTCTGCTACGTGAACAATGCAAACAACACGAGAAAGCCGAATCGAGCGCGCATACTAGCCATCACGTGTCCGAGTCATTGTAGCCGAGCCGAGTTTTATAGTTTGCGGTTGTCTTCTTGCAGTGTAACTTTGTCAGAGTATCGCAGCCTGATAATGGCACAGGAGGGGCTCCCAAGTTGATACAACGTTTTCTGAAACACAGTCGAGTTGGGGTTGCCCGAAGTCGCCCTCGACATCCATTTGAACTCAACTAACCTTTTTTAACGGTGTACAGGCAAGGACGAAATCGACACAGTTCTCTAATCAAAGTGTGAAGCAATATGAACATTATTCTCGGTTCGCACTGTTGCTACCGAGACGCCAGAATTGGTAGTGCTAGGGTTCAAGTGGAAAAAAGTAAGTTACGTTTTTCTCCGAGAAGTTTCAAATTGCGAGGTTGAACGATCCAATCAAGCCTAGTCAAGAGCGCTAAATAATAATCCTAGCTCACAGCCTCAATTATTGTTTCTTATATTTCATTCTTCAAGCAATGAGTCCTGAGCATGGACACCAATACGTACATGAACAAAGACATGCTCCTCTGACTGTGGAAGCCAGAGTTGTAGCTAAGTGTAAATCTGAGGCGTCCACGGTACGTGTAGCAGTACACCCCAACGGCTTCTGTTTGATGACCTAGAGTCATCCAGAAGTCAATGATCTCGACATCGCCGTGAATTTGTTGTAGAAGTCCATCTAGCCTCCCCAACCCACTATACTCCACCGATGTTTCAGACGGTGTCTGCGGCCGATGGCTTTGACTATTGGCCCCCCCTGTACTTATCAACTTGGACAGCGGTTGTAGGATATGAAGCGCTTCGGGGTCCCGCTGGAACGCAAGTCGTTGTTTTTTAATTTGTCTTGCTGCATCAAGTATTGACTTGGGATTTTCGACATATGCTGGACACGCAACAAAGTAGTTTGTTGCTGCATGTCGCCAGGTGTCAAAGGGATGCTTGCACAAGGGTCGGGCATCCATGGCAACCCCACCTAGCCACGTGCCCTCTTCGAGACTGCTGTGTTGCTTCACTGCCATGACAACGGTACCGTTTATCAGATCGTTTACGGATACCTCGTTGGCCTTTGAAAATTCGAAAACCGTCGAAGAATCTTCATTCGATAGCACCAAACAAATAGTACTGACTTCGTTGGCGCCAGGACCTTGGCGATCTGCAGCCATGAGCAAACGATGGGCGTCTCGAGCTTTCCACTCCCGCAACACGTCAGTGGTCCATTCCCATATTCTGGGAGAAGCCTCTCCTACAGCCGCAGCTATATCCAAAGGCGGGGAAAGTCTCTCAGCCTGGTTCTCGAACTTTGGTTGGGAGGGGAATGCTATCAAGCTGCATAGGTGGTCAAGCAGCATGATCATGCCGTGCCCATCAACGTTTTCGTGAGAGGCACACATTAAAATTTCCTGAGTCCGGGGCAAAAAATGCAGTTCCATCCCACTGGCAGGGTGCAGGTTCGAAGATACTTCAAGTGCCGATTTAGCGGAGGTGTGGACGGAAAAGGTTCTGTAAATCCATGCATCTACACCATCGGGTTCAAGGACTGAGCATTTCATTTGGTTTCCCTCCGCGATAATGCCAATGGATGGCTGGTCGCACCGGAGCGAGATCCAAGCTTCGCGAACTCGTGACTCCGCTTCAGCGTCAGACATGGTATACCGGAGTTTAACGGAGAACACCATGTAGTAGTTGATTCGGTCCGGGATACTACGAACCTGTCGCAGTACCATCTTTTCTCTCGTGTCTTGCTCTCGGGAGTAGCAACCGGATGCAACTCGGATCCATTTGCAAGGATGCCGGTCTGAGGAAGTATGATCTTGATGCATGGCGTGGCGGGGTGTTGCATTTCTTCCCGACAACTAGTTTGGCTTATGAAATCTTCACATTAGGCTTGATAGACCAAACGGTCTTTTTCCCTTATATACATCAGATGTATTCGACAGCAGCAGTGGCTAGACATGGAGCCTGTGTCGCTTATCGTCAGCTTGTGACCAAACTTGCCAGAGGTTTAAGTTAGGCCGTCCACAGTAGACTTTGGCTAAAATTACCGACTGCATACGTCATTCAACAGTTACCAGTGAACATGAGACCTGATGCGGGGGTCTCATTGAATTCAAAGTTATGTATCCTTAAGCTGGATTTCGACAGTGGCCATGCCCCTCTTAGGCTCTGTTCACTTCGTTGCCGGTGATTAATGACTAGTTACCAAGGAGACTTAATGTAAAATTAGGCCATATAACTTGCCTCCTTTGTACCGTTGAATTGGAATTAGACTTTACGTTTGATGGCTAGCTGACCGCCTGCTATACTTGCTATTAAAGCCGTTGTGGTATGACTGCTTACACTTTAAAGCATAGTTTCGCCATGAAGCCGAGCTTCATGTGAATTTATGACTCATTATCCAGCTTGAGTGATATCACACTAGGATAGACTGGAAACAGTTATGCTCTCAGGTGTCAAGATATCAACTAACTTACGTTGCGAACTTAAAATACTCAAGTATATTCATCTAGTACTCAGGCTTCCCCGCATGCAATCTTCCTGGATAAAGCATTGAATTGAAGCTTAATGTGACTGCTACGTTAGGTTTAGAAATGACTCGTCTGTGCTTTAGTCACACGAACACAGTGTTTGGATACTGTTGAATGCTACCTTGACTAACTAAACTGGTGTACATAGTAATATTGATTTAAACCTTAGAAAAGCCCGTCGGGCTTGCGAGCATGAAGGTTAAGTCACAGTTTGGCCACTAGTCGAACTTCAATGTCTGTTCAGATGAACTCTGTCTTTTGATTTTTTTCCACGTAAGATCGTTTCTAGTGTTCCAGATGTCACCGAAAGTGATACCTTCGCATTGCATCCGCCGCATCATACGACTTTGAAGTTTATCCAGAACGTGGAAAGTATGAGTCGCAGTTTTGATAGATTGCTCTTGCATAAAGCGACCAGTACGTCAGTATAGTTGCGAGTCGTTCGGATTCAAAATTTCCATATTAGGTTACACTCTCCATTGCATTAGGTCTTAACACGTTCTGAATCCTAATCAAGAAATCTCAACCGGAGTACCGGTATCACCTTAACCCCGACGGACATGCAGGATGGTTTGCGATAAGCCGGGAATCATGGCCCTGGCACTCTTATACACTGATACGAGACATAAACAAAGGTCCCTGCTAGGCGAATGTGACCTTGGCTGCTCCAACCATCTCGGCAGTCTTTTGCAATCCTGGTAAACTCTACGCATACGTTGGAACACTGGTAGTCACACCCTCATGGGGTACGGCAATGCAATATCTTGCACAGGGCGGCGTAGAGTGGATAAAAGAATACGAAGCGATTGAAGTAGATTAACAATTAGCTAGGTTTCCGAAACGTTTGCTCTAAATACTTTGGTTACGCCAAGGATATCGGCAATTTCTACTGATACTGATACATAGTGGTTACTTAAGTTAATATTTCAGTTCGCGAAATTGAACTTTGCTTGACTCAATTGGAAACACGCAGGTTGCCATTTTACACTATTCCCGTCGGGGAGGTTGTGCCTATCCTTTTCGCTGTGACGCCAATCTGGGCAATTGTATCAATTTTTCAAGTGCTCAGCCTTCGCCATACAGGACTGTCAGGAAGACAACACAAAATACTCAATGTTCGTGTTAGGCGTAGAACGCTCTATTTGACCTTTTGTTGCCATTGTTCAGCTTGCACAACATTGTTTCGTGTAGCAGTGTCCCCCTCCGCCCTCTCATTCTTTACCTCTATACCTTGGCCATGATTGATGCCACATTCTTCTTCATTGCTTCTGTCGATTTGGTACGGAAGCAGACATCTTTGCTCCGAGGGCTCTTTGTCTTTGCTATGCTGCTGCTCATGCCAGCATTTTGGGTGCGTGTGGATTTGGGACGAAAACGTAGGCTGTCTCTTCCCATCGTTGGAAAGAAGACAGACACGGACTTTAGGTCGGCACTAAAAGAAGGTCTGAGCCTGGTGAGTTTCTGATTGGGGCACCAAGGGCTCGCTGGATCTTGGCAAAAGGCGTCTGTGCTAATCAATCCAACTACACCAGCATCCAGATAGGGGGTTTGTACTACCGTCACAACCGCCCATTGTTATACTACCTCACAAACTGGTCAACAAGCTCAAGTCCGTTCCAGAGTCGCAGCTCTCCGCATACAAAGAAGTCTATCGCCGCGGCCTAGGTCAATACACTGATCTGGGGACTCCTATGCCAGAGTTGTTCCACTCTATTCAAATCGACCTTACGCGCCACGTGCGAGATTTAGTCCCTGTCATGCAACAAGAAGTGGTTTACGCATTTGATAAGAACTTATCATTCGATGAAGGCGAAGAATGGAAAGAGGTAACGGCTTTTGTCCTCGTCAAGCGTATAGTCACCATCATGAACGCTGTGGCTTTTGTGGGTAGACATCTGTCACGAAACGAAGAGTGGCAAGAGATTGCATACAACTATTCCACTGACATTCGACGAGCATTTGATAAACTCAATAGCTGGCATCCTTGGCTTCGACCAGTTGTTCATCCTTTCCTCTTCCGACGGATTGGATTTTATGCTAGGCGGCAACGAGTGTCTGACATGTTGCAGCCGCTGATGCTTGACAACGACTCAGAGCCAGAAAGCGGTTACTCGTTGATGAAATTCATTCGGAAACGACTTGGGCAAGCACGAGCTAGAGATTCTTCGCTTCTTGCAAGAATGCAACTCCGAGCGGCTCTTGCTGGATCGGATACAGTGGCCCAGGCGTTGGCAAATGCCGTCTTTGATATTGCTTCGTCTCCTGGTTATATTGCCACCTTACGCGAAGAGCTATACTCACTAATCTCAGTCTTGCCAACAGGCGAGTGGGATATGGGAATGTTAAGAAAGATGTCCAAGATGGACAGTGTGTTGAGAGAGTCCGCAAGGATCTACGCACCATTTCTGGGTAAGGGCTGCTTTGAATTCCCTAAACAATTTACGGACTGCTGATAAGGTGATTTCAAGTTGCTATGGGTCGTATTACTACTGCGCCATTGACCTTGGATGATGGATCTGTGGTGCCCGAAGACACCACCGTCTATTTCGATATGTACCACACTCACAGATCATTGGAAGTACAACATAGCACAGATCCAACGGCATACGACGGATTTCGCTTCAGCAAACGGCGTGAAGAAGAAGGCTATCCAAACAAGTATTTAGCAGCGACTACTGGCCCTGACAACATGCCTTTCGGTCACGGGACACATTCATGCCCAGGTCGGTTCTTTGCCGTGGCGGAAATGAAGATTGTTCTTGCTCATTTGATGCTTAATTATGACATAAAACTAAAGTCTGAAGAGAGACCAAAGACTAGTTACAGGGGAATAGCTGTGATTATGGACAGAAATGCTCGAATAATGATTAGGAGAAGACGTCTGCCCTTAGTATGATAGCATAAGGCGAGCAATCGAATATTCTTAGGGAAGATCATGGGCACTACTACAATTGACTGTGTCTCCACACTCCATATGCCTCTCAATCGATCGCCCTGTCCATTGCCAACGACTCACAAAGATAGACTTCATTGCACATAATATCTACACCTGCTAGGTACTTTGCCCAGTGTCTGTGAGGCCGAAAGCGGGCAGGGATCCGTGGCAAAGACTGAGACTTTGGTATCGTCAGATAAGTAAACCTTCCGCGCCGCGTGAGCCGTTTGTCAGAATACAGACGAACAGAACGACGAGTCCTCAGAGAGGCCAATTCTCGCCTATGGCTCAAGCTTTCATGTGGCGTGACCTGCTTTGTGAGCTACTCGAACTCTATGATGACAAAGAATAAAATGTTTCCAGACTACTGCGGTAAGTGTGGGATGGTGTGACACCCCGAAGCTTCGTCCGTGAAAGCTTTGAACCTTCTTTGGTACAAGTTCGACTTCTGGAAAGGTAAGCAAGCTTTGTAGGGGTATGGCAGGGCATTCCAACCTCCTAGTCCTGAAACTTCTTTTTGCTGGTGATAGGCTTACAAGCATATGTAGGAGAAAGTAAAAAGTTTGTCTAAGCGATTGATTACGCAAGCAACCTATGTCTGTGAAGCTGAAATTGATCTTGTTAACAATTCACTTAGAGTTTATTGGGGGAACCCAAACGTCGTAAGTTTGCCCTTTTCGATCAGTTAGGGAAGGTCACTTCAGACCGCTATAATCATTGAGTCGGTATTCAGCAGACGGGCCTCGAAAAAGTTCTATACGTTTTATGAATCCTTAGCAGAATTCGATTCCTTCTCGATGCCGCTCAAACACTCAATTTACGACTCACACAGACTTTGAACAGCTGCGTTATTCTGTATCCGTTTTGTTAGCTATTGGAAATCCGTTCTTACGCAATCTCTTCCGGTGAGGCTTAAGTTTCATTCGGACGCCTTGCATCACGATGGGCTTCAACGTGGAACCGTTAAAACCTCAGCCGGGTACCAAAGCCAAGGTAAGAAGTGTGGTTACCGCAAGTATTAACTCTAGCTTCCGGAAAACCCCTAACATGTGGACGCTTTCTAGTTTGGAGCGAAAATCACTAGCCTAGACGTTAATAACATCTCGGGTGAGACCTTGTTTCTTTCCTTTTAAAATAATTATTGCTGACAAGATGCCTGAAGAAGAAGACCTTCAGCGTTTGAAACGGATCGTCTGGGATCACAAGTTTGTCATCATCAAAGGACAGCGACTCCTCCAGCCCGCCAAACAATGGGAATTGGTTACCAGATTGGATCCTGAAGCGGGGCCACAGAGCCCAGATATTTTCATGCAAGACTTCCACCCTGATGGGGAAGGAATCCTGGTGCGTGAGACAGAGATTACAGGCTTGACTTGAATGGGCTTCACTAATATTCTTCATGTAAGAAAGCAAGGGGGGTGACAGGCGTTCCTGGTGTCGAGAATGTCCATATCATCGGCAAGGGCTATCAGGGGAAAGACCATTACGGCTTGAAGGATTTAAATCTCGACAAGTCCTTCTCGTATGAAAACCATCACCCGACCCTGCCCCCCGATGAGCTTGAGAACGGACATACCCGATTCCAAGGTTGGCACTTTGATGCACCGCTTTACAACCGGGACCCTCCGCTATTCACCGCATTTCGTGTCATTCGGCTGCCCAAGGGACCTGATATCACGATTCAATGGGACGACGGGTCCGGGCTTAGCATGAAGTCAGCTCCGGGGCTGACACCGTTCTTCTGCTGCTCGCAACTCTATGAAGAACTCATGACGGAGGAAGAAAGGCAAATAGCTGACAATAGCTGGGTAGAGTATGCCGCGTTCCCATATGAGTGGAATCGAAACTGCAAATTCTTTCCGACTGGGCTCGGGATAATCAGCCAGAGCAAGGAACTTTCAGAAGATGCGCTGAAGGAGATGAGGCCCGACGAGGCCAAGGTCAGAAGAGTAAGAGACGTTTTGGATACAAAAATGGATCTTGGTCCCAACAAATGCTGACAACGGATAGTACCCAATGGTTTGGGTTAACCCTGCTACAGGAAGGAAATGTTTTCAGGTGCAGGCCAACGCAGCCAAGAGACTCTTCATCCGGAGTGGTCCCCACGAGGAGCCCAAAGTAGTAGACGATGTTGCTGAAGTTCGGCGGTTTTTACTCCACATCCAATCACGTATCTTAAAGCCTGAGTACATCCTGATTCCACCAGAGGAGGAGGGAGACTTGCTATTATGGGACAACTGGGCCACGATGCATAGCCGTGTGGACTATCCTGCTCGCTATGGGCCCAAAACGTGCCATCAAGCGGGCACGAATGCCAGCAGAAGGCCGGTAGGACCTGTTGCCGCCCCTGTATTTTGAGGGAGTGTATATCGACATTTATTTTTGACGTCGTTGAATGGATAGGTATATTGTCGGAGCATTGCGCAATGGTTCAAGAACGTGATGGCTTTGATCCGGAGATCTTGGGTGGACCCCGGCGAATTGTCGACCCGGTTAGGGCATACGAATACATTGCCGCCGCCAGATACCTACTTTTTCCGCCCAAACAGGCCGAGCTCTGTACCTATGCTACGATCAGACTTATTCAATGTAGAAGGAAACCCAAGGCAGTTAAATAGCTAACACAAGGATGGTCAACATCGACAGTATTCGCAGGGCTCAGAGTGTGGCTGGTGGGATTAAAAGCCATACATCTAAACCCAGCGATTCTATCAACCCTCGTAGAAACGAACGCTTTGTGACAGTTTTTGATAGCTAGGCAGGTTAACTGATTGTAAGTAATGGGCCCTGTGATGATGGTTGTTATGTGAGGGTGGCCCAAACGAGAGTAGCGCTTATAGTGAGCCGAGTTGGCATGCTGTACTTGTCAAAGGACAATAGTCGCAGCGCGGCACAACAGGCAACCAAAATGCTAAGAGCTCAGAGAGTAATACTGAGAGAATCTGGGAATCAGAAGGGTAAGATCCCGCTTTTCTTCTACGCAACATTCGAATTTGTAACTGTGCTATTGCTGTCCATAGTGCCTTTATAATACTATTCCAAAAGTACGGGTAAAAAGGAGTATTAATATTATGTCTATACTAAGGATTTTCTGATGTTTCAGTATTTCGTTCATCAAAGATACTAGAAACGTCCTCAATAGTATATCCCTTGGTCTCAGGGAATAGGAAATAGGTGAAGAAAACTTCAAACACCAAAATTGCAACGTAAATGATGTAATACCTCCAGGTCAAACTTTTCATGGCTACAGGATTTGCATATTGGCTGACGGCGCTGAAGGCATACATGAACAAGTAATGGAGTGCCATGGCTTTGGCTCGGAGGTGGTAGGGGCATATCTCAGCTATGTACATAGGAGTCAGCGGAGCAAATCCTATGTCATAGCCAAACTGGAATACGAAAACCATAACCACCAGAGCTTTGCTGGATGCCAACTGAGGCTTTTGGGTGAACTGCTCTGTGGCAATGGTAAAGCCGACCATGGCGAACAGCATGATGATGCTCGAAGATATGAAGAGAATGCGACGGCCGACCTTGTCAACAAGGCTAGCACCAAAGAGTGCGGCACACAAGTTAAAGACTTGCAACCCGCCGTTGATTCCTGCCTGTTGCGCAGGCGCCGTGATGCCGACCTGTCTTAAGGCGACAGAAAAGTAGAATGTTATAATGCTGCCTCCGCTCCATGATCCGAAGATTGTGCAAAAGACAACTAGTAGCAATCTTCGACGGTTTCCTGGCCCTTGGAACCATGAGATCCATCTCGTAGCTTTAGTTTTTAGATCAAACTCGATTGCCTGACAGATTTTGATGTACTGGGCTAATACTACCTCATCATGTGGTCTCGCGTCGGCATGGAATCGCACAAGGATTTCCTTAGCTTCACTATGACGGTTGCGCGAGACAAGCCACCTTGGGGACTCTGGTACGAGTGAAATCATCAGAAGCTGAGTTGCTGGTGGGAATAACTGCAATATTGTCGGGATCCGCCAGCTCCACTCGCTAGGAATATGTAGGCTTCCAAAGGAGACCCATGCCACGACTAACGCAGCAATCAGTGGGAGTAAAAGCGATACCATAATATAACTCACTAAGAGATCCAATGAAGAACAGAGACCCGTATGCGCTAACCAAGAAGCTTCTCTGTCGGGGGTGGGCGAGTTCTGTAAGCAGAACGGGACAGCTAGCAGAGACGAACATAGAGCCCATGCCAAGCTATCCTATTATCAGGAGGGTTTTAATACGTCTCGGCGATTAAATACTCACAATGAAACGAGTGAGCACATATAGTCGCGCGTTGTAACAGAAGATTTGGCCCATCACTTTATGTAGAAGGGTTGAAGTCAGTTTTGTGACAAGCTTCAGAAGTTTGCTAGGGAAAGGGGAGTTTGGCGCTTACCGGCACCAATGATGATGATATCCCCTATCATGATCATGATCCTTCTCCCGAATGTGTCTGCGGCCCAACTTGAGACAGGAAAGGCGATCATGGCTCCAAACGAGTAGCCTGCACCCATCAGTCCGATGAGATTGCTATCCTCAGGATTGAGGCTCAGATCTGAATGTTTTGTATTACAATCTGTTCCACGACATGCATGATGACCATAGCAGCTTCTTACCATGGTACCCTTCGATGTGTCAGCCCAAGTGTAGTGATAGACTCAAAGAGATATCAGCACTTACAATGAGGCATAGTTAACAGCGAGCCTATGAGAGTGCCATCATATCCAATCATCAACGGGCTAATGAAAACGGCAAGCAGCCGGAAGTTCAAACTCCTTAGGCCCTGGTCTTTCCACCATTTTATGTGGGAGGAGCTAGACGAATCTCTGGCGAGCGAGGATACGGGAGAACCAGGGGTTTTCCCCTCGCTGTGCTTGGCAGAGACATCATGAGACATCGCATTCTCCGCTCCGACAGACTGCAAAGAAATAGTGGCAGACATAATGATGCAGTATAGTTAAAACGCTTCTGACCTTATGTTGCAGTTATATCAGAAGTAATTCACGTTGGAGCTGCGTCAGTAGGGAAGGGACAGCACCAAGCGACTCGAAGAGGAAATGCTGCCGTGTTTTAATCAGCCAGGGGCAGGCATGTCACATGATGAGGCATCTGGCCAGTTGCGCCCTGCTTGATTACCACATTCACTGGCACTCATCCTAGTATATTTAGATGCATGATAATTCAAATAGAATGCATAGTTACCTAAAACAACTGAACGAGTCCATGATTTCGGCACCGGGTCCCCAATTTTGAGTAAGATGGCCTGGGTGGAGTCGCGTTTAGCTCAGTCACCAAACCAAGTTCCGGCTAAATTTCCAGACCACATTTTGTTTACTATTGTATTAGGGGTAAGTATGAAATTCTTCCCAGGTAGTGAAAAGCTACACTCACCACTTCCACTGACTGCTGCAACGCTCAGTGGTCGGAATATACCCAGAGTTCACTAGGATCACGAAGTATTGCTGCCGAGCTAGTGGTGGCAGCTCTGAGCTACCCCTCCTTCGCCAGGTCGAGCTTACATCTAGCGGGAAATGATTCACGAGTGAGTCAGGTCTTCTTGAATTCTCTCGGAAATTTCTCAAACTTCAAAGTAAAATATAGCTAGTATTCAGTGACTGAACTTGTTGAAACAACTGTACTATGTAGGGGTTCCCAAGTGTCAACAGGGTATGTCGTGCATAAACCCCCTCATTGGTTTAAGCTTTCTGGTTAATTGTTTCAGAAGTCATGAAAATATAACCCCTCGCATTCCCAGACACACTTCTGCGAGTAGTACTTGTTAGTTTTAGTTTGCGGATAGCACTGTCTAACGCAAAGTGGAACTATCTTGGCCATCCGGGAGCAAGCCAAGCCTCAACTGGGTAATTGGACCAAAAAGATTCCGAGCTATTGCCGGGCAGCTCCAATGAATGCGCAAGGAGATAATGACCAATTTTGATGTGCTTCAGCGCCTTAGCTCACTTTCAGATCCGTTGACTGGAACATGAGAATGGGGTGGCCGGTACCGAACCATGGACAAGAAGTTTTCGTGTCAGTCCATCATGCCACGATACTTACGCAGGGCTCTTTCTCATGAAATAACTACTGAATGATTCTATTCAAGAGTTTGCGTTAAGATTTTTACAAACACTTAGCGGGCCTCTCTGCGGGCTGTCATGCTGTTCACGATCGCTGCTCTATAGGTTCTCGTATAACACCGATTGCCATGGCGGAAAATGGGGAGCCTCATACAGCCAAGAGATCCAGGCACTGTTTGAACATCTAGCGACTGGCTTGGCTAGTCTTGATCCGGAATCGCATAATCTCCAAGTTCGACTTACATCCGAAAAGTCCGAGGTATCCGAGGTAGGTTAGGTGAATTATAAAGTTCTTCCAGAGTCCCTATCCCCCATTCCACCGCGGCTTCGACATGTTTCCTCTGAAGGTTAGAGCTTGATCAACAAAACCTTAGGTTAAATTCTGCGTATATCATGCATTGCGTCGTTCGGTCTATACTACAGCCACCCCTCACAACGGGCATAACACCTCTAGCTGCAATTATCCATGTAGCTGCATACTTACCAAGTTGTCAGGGGTAAGTGCCATTGTATAAATCCTTGCCAAGTCACGAAATGATGTATCACACCACTCCCACTGATGGTTGTGACCCTCAGTGGTCAGAATGTGCCTAGAGTTCACTAGGATCTCAGGGTATTACTGTTGAGCTGGTGGTGGCAGCTTAAGCCGAATATGTTCGACAGGGGGTTTCATTTCTGCCTGGCACCGCAGTACGACTCATGTCCAAGAAAACTTAATACTGACGCGAAGCCCGAAGTTAAGTGAGAATCCATAGTCGGAGACTAATCCGCGGGTCCTATTTTCATCAAACTTAACGCTTGACTATGGTAGACAACTTAACTATTGCGAGTGAGTGTGTATGCAAAGAAAACAACGCAATTACCGTCTTAGAGCTTGCTTGGTATCACACGCCACAGAGCAGCAGTTGTATAAAATCAGACACGGAGTGAATGCCGTCAGTCGCCAAAATAGTATCCCCTCCAGGTAAGCCCACCAAGTGTTCATTCTTCACAAAAGCGAAACACCAGTTGTTCTGAGTTCCGTTGAAGACCGTTTTGGCATATATCTTGCAATGGTTTTTGGCCGGTTCCAAAGTTTCATCCAGAAGTCAAAGGTAGAGTATGCCCCTCTGGACAGAGGGTGCAGTGAAGAAGAAGACGTAGATGGGTCTTCGATCCATCGAAAAGGCCGTTCCCAAACTGCAAAGAGACTATTTAAGATCTTTGCGATCGTCCATTTCATTCTTCTTCCTGCTGGGGCGGCTTTATGGTATATGAGGCGCCAAGAGCCCATGAACAGATACCTAAAAGAAGTATCCTCTTATTGTAAGTGATATTGCATGATGTTTACGATAGACGTGTGGCGTTATTGACCTTGTTGCCCACGTAGCTCCGCTATTAAATCGGATCTACGTCCCACTGGCTCTACGTTTCGATGAACCCCAAACTATCGACGGTGGTGGCGGCGACATGACTTGGGGAGCTCAACCGAACCCTGAGATCGACAAGATGTGGGAGGACATCACCACCGAATCTGCGATCCCAGTGACAGAGTCAGACATTCTTGCCATGCAAAAAGACCCTTCAGTCGCTGTAATGCTGCCCGAGCAGTATCACCTTGGAAACGAAAAGACTTACCTGGCGCATGCACTCGTTTTCCACCGGCTCCACTGTCTCAATTATATTCGAAAAGCACTCTACAAGGATTATTATTACCCGAACGGCACGGAAGAAGTTCCAATGCATGCAAAACACATAGCACATTGCATAGCAATGGTTTTAGACCACATCACATGTGCTGGAGACCCTGGAGTCTATGGTAAGTGACAAATATCGTGACAGTCTCATTGCCTGTGTCACCTTCAAGACCATGATATGCCCAACAGTTCATCCAACCACGCATTCTTCTATACATAGAATAGGAGCTAACTATGACCACTTCAGTATATCAATGGTATGACCATACAGATGTTCCTCTACCCGACGCCAATACGTGGGGCAAGTGCTGGGACTTCAATGGATTTCGGAAAGAATTTGACAAGATTGCTTTGAGGGACGTGAATCCCCTTGAAATGCTCAAGCCGCTTGGGGTCAAGTCTGTAACGGAGCATAACAATCTGCAGGAATTGATTTATCAATGGCATAAAAATAGTCCTAGCCACAGAAAATAGTTTTTATTTATTCATGTGACACTGTGTTTTGTTGTAATAGTACGCTTAGTAGAAATCCTTGTTATCAGAGAGTCTTCTGGATTTTGTGACGACCCAACAAGATTAAAGGCAGACTAATACCATCTAGCAATGCGAGGTGCAAGCCCCTCTAGACTCTTGGATTACTAGCGAGCACCATTTAAAGCCTCGTTCGTTACGTAGATGAAGTGTTTTCCTCGTAACAAATATGCCAACCTAGTTGACACCCTCCACCATAGTCTTGTCTGGGCTAGCAGCCTCACGAAGAACGAGGTTAACAGAATCTCAGATTGGCTCATTTTCAACGTAAAGAATGGAACGGATGAGTCTATCCACGTGGAAGCAGACTGCTCCGCCTTATTCATACTGGACCCAAGGCGACTTTTGTGAGTGCTGCGGCCTTACGGGCCGATGACATAGACGCCTATATGGTGCCTCGAACAACTTTGCAGTCTTTGTAATTCATAGATTGTTTGAAAGGCAAGGACCTAAGAAGCTTTAGGGGCACGCACTTCAATCGCTCTAGAGAAATCAGCGCGGTTTCGGTTTGATAATGAAATATACACTACATGGTGGATGATATGCATGGCTTTGGTGTGCTATTCGTTCTTCGCACGTCGAGTTTGTCCCGTTTACGCCGTGAGCACCCACTAAATGGATGCGGCCCTGCTACCGCCAGTTCCCCACTCTTTCCGCCCAAGCGAGCCAAACTCTACAGGCGAGGCCGCTAACCGAATGTTACGAGTGAAGCGAGGTCATCCGGGGATGCAAAGGCACAGAAATCGGACACACACCGATGACTGCCTCTAGTCTAAGCGAGCTGCCGGAAGCGAGAACAGCCGGTGGGGCCATCCCCTTGGCCGCGGCCCGCCATTGGCTTCGCCTTTATCGTGGCCATCTCGTTTCCTATGTGCCCCTGTCAATCGCCAATTGACCACTATCCGACATCCCTTCAGGAAAGCATTCGTATCCCGCACGATTCCACATGAGCACGAACATGATTCGATGCGGCTGCCTCTTCTCACCAAGCAAGCGCCATGGAATGACGGGGGGGCCGCCGGCAGGCAGAATATCTCAGATGCAGCTTCAATTCGCGACGACACTCCCCGACTCGACTTTGCTCGGCCGGGGCGCTATCGCAGACCACCCACCACCCGACCATGCCAATGAGAAAAGAGCACAGTCCGATGGTTGCACGAGGGTCGCGGATAGAGAGGGTGGTAAGATGAGCCTGGAATGGACGTTTGCCAAACCAGTCGAAGGTGTGCGTCCCCCGTACCGTCAACCTGGGAACCCTTCCAAATCTCGCCATCCCATACGCGCCTAACCTCATCCGTCGCCAGACGGTCAGATTAAACAGAATGTTTCCCCAACTGTCATTGTCATCTCTGATGTCTTTCCCATGTTCGGTCTGCGCCTATTCCATCCCCGCCCACACGGCGCATCCATCCAACACAGATGGCCGGCCAGCGTAGATCTTTGCGCCGTGAAACCCCAACGCCTCCCGCCCACTCGGTGAACACGACCAGTCGTCGCCAATGTTTGCGTCCTGTCGAACCTCGTTTGCCTTCCACGGTTTGTCAGACTTGCTAGGATGACCACCAATGTTTTCTCCACGTTCTGACCCCTTCTTTTACCTTGCCCAGACTAGCATGACATGGGCGAGCGCTCGCCTACCACTCGCATCATGTTGCAATCTGCACCCGGGCTTGAGCGGCGGGGGCCCTGTGGACATGCATGTGGGGGATGTGCGAGGAAAACGTGCAGCTGCATCGGATCCCAGGCTCGCTTCGCCATGACTGTCTGCGCTGACTGGAATCTCGACGGGCCAACGCAAACCAGCGCGGCCAAGCGGCGCACCGCTCGAGTTTGGGGGGGGCGCAACTTCGGCTTGGATGTCCTTGATAGGGTGAAAGGGCCCAGAGGGGTTCCATGACCACGAGGTTGCATCCAGCAGCCAACAAAGCCAACCGAGCTATAGCGGAGGCGGCACGGGACAGGCGCATACCATCTGCCACCTGTGTTTGATTTCCGTCGTGGCGGGCATCAATCACCCTTTCCAACCAACTGCTTAAGCCCTTTTCTCCTTTTCGCTTCTTCCAACATAACCATCCAAGAAGTGCATACTGACGGCTTGTCTTCGCATCTGCTACTCACTACCCTTGGTGCCGTCTCGGCCTGATTGCCCAATATACCTTGCTTGGCCGCGTCTTTCCTCCTCGCTCTCTTCCAGTCCGCTTCCTACAAGCGTCATACATCGCGATTCCCGTGTCAGCGGCACATATCTCGTCGCCCGCCGCCTCAACACCGCTCCTATTAGACATAGCTGCAGATTCATACTCGGGCCACCCCCGAAACGGAAATTTTGCATCCTTTACAACCTTGGGTCTCATCGAACTGCGCGGTCTGTAAGACGCTTCCACATGCCCGTCAGCTTCTCCACGGATCCGTCTTCGATACTGCTCTCACCTGTTTTCCCACACGCTCGGCTCATACAATAGTCGGCGATTGCGACAACTCACCGCCCGATAAAGCTGCCTGCAGCATCCGCCATCTCGCAGTGGTTCTCCGTTCTTTATTAAACAAGTCTTCGCCGTCGAACAGCATGCAAACCTTGCGGCCGTAAAACAGAGATAAGAAAGACCAGCACATAGGCCAGCGTCTTTGCTGCGCCGTTGCCTCTGCCCATCATGTCCCAGCCAGACCGCGAAAACGCCGGCCTGGATCCGTCAAAGAGCACGCCTCGGCAGCAAGCCCAACCGCCCGCCGACGACCACTCCGTTGTTCTCGACGTGGACAAAATCGACCGCGCCAGCTCAGTCGAAACCTCAATGGACCCGACCGCGCCGGCCGATCCAACCGGGCCAAGTCGCTTCTCGCTCTCCGGCGCCGGGCATATCTCCCTCGACGATGTCGAAGCCGTCGACGTCCAGATTCGCGGCCTGGCCGTCACGGTTGACACCTCGCCTTCATGGTTCGACCCTGCAACCTACCCGGAGCTGGCAAAGGCAAAGTTTAACCCCAAGCCGAGCTCCAAAACTCTGTTACACCATGTCAATGCTTCCTTGCGGCCCGGGACCCTGACGGCCATCATCGGCGGCAGCGGGTCCGGAAAGACGACGCTGTTGAACACCATGTCGGAACGCATGATCAGCGCCCGCCTGGCCCAAGGCGGCTCCATCACCTTCAACGGCAACGAGGGGATTCACAATGCACGGCACGCCTATGTGATGCAGCAAGACATTCTTCTCCCCACTTTGACCGTGCGAGAGACGCTGCGATATTCTGCCGACTTGCGATTGCCGCCGCCCACTACAGCCGAGGAGCGAATGCGCATTGTGGAGGAGGTCATTCTCGAGTTGGGGCTCAAGGAATGTGCCGACACAAGGATGGGAAACAGCCAGCACCGAGGATGCTCTGGAGGCGAGAAGAGAAGGGTCAGCATTGGTGTCCAGCTGTTGGCGAACCCGTCGGTTCTATTCCTCGACGAACCAACCACCGGCCTGGACGCGACGAGCGCGTTCCAGCTCGTACGCACGCTGAAGAGGTTGGCGACCAAGGGCAGGACGGTCATAACGACCATCCACCAGCCGCGGTCGGAGATTTGGGATCTCTTTGACAACCTCATCATCTTGACCAAGGGCAGTCCCGTGTACTCGGGCTCTGCTGGTGAGTGTGTGCCGTGGTTCGAGGGCATGGGCTTCAAGTTGCCGCCTTTCGTCAACCCGGCCGAGTTTCTCATCGACATCGCCGCCATAGACAACCGTACACCCGAGCTTGAAGAGGAGACGACGGCGCGGGTCAATCAACTCAAGACTGCATGGGCTCACGAGAGCGAGAAGAAATTTGAGCCGTCGGAGAAGGTCGTCCAGACCGTGGGACGGCGGCGAGGCGCCAAGTCCGAGACGAACAAGCACGCCACATATGGTCGACAAATCAAGGTCCTGACTGACAGGACGTTCAAAGTCACATACCGTGACCCGATGGGCATGTTGGCATCCATCGTGGAAGCGATCCTCATGTCCGTTGTCACCGGCTACATCTTCTTTGACTTACCGAGAGATCTCTCTGGCATTCGGTCCCGTCAGGGTGCTCTGTACACAGCCACAGGTCTCCAGGGATATCTGACGCTCATGTTCGAGGTCTACCGGCTTACTGTCGACATACCGACCTTCGACCGCGAACACAGCGAATCTTGCGTTGATGCAGTTCCTTTTCTCCTCTCCCGTCGCTTAGCCCGCCTCTTCACCGAAGACCTGCCTGTCCCGTTTCTGTTCTCCGTCATCTTCTACTTCATGGGCGGCTTCGAGCGCGACGCCAGCCAGTTCTTCGTCTTCTTCGCCATCACCCTGCTCAGCCACTACATCGCCGTCACATGCGCCATTACTTGCGTCGCGGCGTCGAGGAACTTTCCGGGCGCGAGTTTGATTGCGAACATGGTCTTCACTCTGCAGAGCATGGCCTGCGGCATGTTCATCCAGGCGAACTCAATCCCGATCTACGTGCGCTGGCTGAAGTGGATCACGTATTCGGTGAGTACTATGGATACAGCCTCTGACACCCCATCCTGACCCTGCGTAGTTCTACTCCTTTGGTGCCTACTGCGGCAATGAATTCGAAGGCAAATTTTACGACTGCCCGCTTGAAGGCGGTATCTCTAATCCGGAATGCGCCCAGTATACTGGCCGGTTCGTGATGGACTCTCTCGGCTTCCCAAGCAACTGGATCTGGAGGCCCATTGTCGTCTTGGCGGCCTTTGTCGTCTTCTTCTGCGCGCTGTCGGCCGTCGGACTGCAATACATCAAGCAGGAGATGACGATTGCGCGTGCGAGAAACTCGGACACTGATCTATCGGCCGGGAAGGAGAAGATGAAGGCGCGGTCCGTTTCCGAGGTGCGCACCATCGACGTGGGACTAGACAGCTTCGCGCTGGCCCTTGACAAGAGAGCCCCTTCGGGGAAGAAGCTGCCGACTAAGACGATCCTCAACCCCGTCAATACAACGTTCCAAGCAGGCAAGCTGAACATCATCATGGGGCCGTCCGGCAGTGGGAAGACGTCGCTTCTCAACGCCATGGCTTTGCGACTTCACAACAGTGTTAGCACCCGCTACCTCCCGTCCGGCAAGCTCACCTTTAACAGCGCCTTGCCGTCGAACTCGGTTGTCCGCTCGGTATGCTCGTACGTCTGTCAAGACGACGACGCACTTTTGCCGTCCCTTACCGTGCGCGAGACGCTCAGGTTCTCCGCTGGGCTCCGACTGCCATCCCACATGAGCAAAGACGAGAAGTACAGGCGGGCGGAGGAGGTCCTGCTGAAGATGGGCCTCAAGGACTGCGCCGACAACCTGGTTGGAAACGAACTCGTCAAGGGTATCTCGGGAGGCGAGAAGCGACGAGTCACCATTGCCGTGCAGCTCCTCAGTGACCCCCGTGTACTACTGCTCGACGAGCCGACCAGTGGCCTGGACGCGTTCACGGCGAATTCCATCATGGAGGTGCTGCAGGGTCTCGCCAACGAGGGCCGGACGCTCATCCTCACAATCCATCAGGCACGCTCTGACCTGTTCAAGCACTTTGGCAACGTGCTGCTCCTCGCCCGTGGCGGCTCCCCTGCGTATGCCGGCTCGGCCAAGGACATGCTGGCCTACTTCCAGCGCCAGGGATTCGACTGTCCCACACATAGCAACCCCGCCGATTTTGCGCTCGACCTCATCACGATTGACCTGCAGCACGAGACGAGGGAGGCCGAAAGCCGCGAAAAGGTTAGGAAGTTGGTGGAAGCGTGGCGAATAGAGGCCGAGACGGCGCCGTATGGAAAGACGGGCGAGAAGACGGGCACAGGCCGGCTGTCCGGTATTGACGAGGAAGATCCGCGCACCCAACAGGCCGAGTCCACGCCAAAAGCCCAGGACGCAATCACGAGAGCATCGGCCGACCGTCCTGCCTTTCCGGGGCCGCGCAAGTCCTTCAACAAGGCGAGCCTCGCGACGCCAGCCGAGCTGGGCGCCCTCGTCCGCAAGCGCGCGTCCTTCTTCACGGCGTTCCCGCTCCTCCTCCACCGCGGGCTCATCAACTTCCGGCGCCAGCCTCCGCTGCTCCTCGCGCGCATCATGCAGGTGGTGGGGCTCGGCATCATCCTGGCGCTCTTCTTCTCGCCGCTCAAGAACGACTACTATTCGGTGCAGAACCGTATGGGCTTCGTGCAGGAGATTGGGGCCTTCTACTTTGTGGGCATGTTGCAGAACGTGGCCGTGTACCCGGCGGAGCGCGACGTCTTCTACCGCGAGGATGACGACGGCGTCTACAGCGTCGAAGCGTTCCTGGCGGCGTACTCTGTGCTGGAGCTGCCGTTCGAGATCATCAGCTGCCTCATCTTCGGGGTGCTGGCGGACCTGGCGGTGGGGTTCCCGCGGACGGCGACCATGTACTTTGTGTGCGTCTTCTCGTGCTTCGGGGTCGTGTCGTGCGGCGAGTCGGTGGGCATCATGTTCAACACGCTCTTCAACCACACGGGCTTCGCCGTCAACCTCACGTCGGTCATCATGTCGGTGGCCAACACGATGGCGGGCATCCTGTCCATCGACATGCCGCAGCTGTTCAAGATCTTCAACTACCTGTCGCCCATCCGGTACGCGACGCGGGCGATGGCGCCGTACAGCCTCGAGTCGGTGACGTTCACGTGCAACGACGGGCAGAGGCTGCCCGACGGGCGGTGTCCCGTGGAGACGGGCGAGGACGTGCTAAACCTGTACAAGTTCAACGTGGACCCGAACGTGAACATTGCGGCGCTGGCGGGGTGCGTCGTCGTCTACCGGCTTGTCGCGTGGGCGCTGTTGCGGGGGGTGCGGACGCGGCTGGACGGGTCGAAGAAGAGAAGTTAGATGGCCCATTGAGATGATGTGGTGGATGAGTTCGGCTTCTAGCATTTGCATTTGCATCACTGGCGTTGAAGCAGGCGGACTAATCATTCTCTGATACCTCCATCGTGTTTGTTCGAATTAGAAAAGTGGCAGTCACTGAATCTCTCCATACCAACCTTCGTCTTCAACAAGTCCTTGTTGTTCCCATCGCCAAGTCCCATGTGGGCGGAAGCGACCAATCGAAGCTATTCTGCAATCAGCCAAACAGCCGAGCAAAGCTCCCCCTCCAGCTTTATCGATAGCCGAGCACGGTTCGCGAGGAGCATGATCCCGGTTGATATGACATACGTGGTCAACCCAGAAACCCGCCAGGCGATGATGCAAAAGCTGCGGTGCCGATAAGGCCCCGATTCGGAAGCTGCGCAACATTGACAGTGGAGTTTGCTGTTGCAGGATCCCCGCCTGAGCGATAGCGGCGCCGAGGATGCTCGGGAGCTTCGAGAGCAGCCCGGTTCGGATGAACTCACACGCACTGGACTCACTCACTCTCTCACTGACACACTCACTCCCCCCCATTTGTCATACATATAGCGTAGCACATCATCGCTTAAACCTCGCCTTATCTTCCACCTCGCCTCCTCGTTCTCCAACTTGCATCCTCGCTCTTTTTCCTTCACCCTCATCCCATACCTTCGCCGCCGTCAATTGAGGCACATTGAGGACATAGCGCTCTCTATCACCAATTGCTTCCCATTGGCACACCATGTCCGAGAAACTCCCCCTCGCCCACCCGGCGCCGGAGCATGTTCCTGCTGCCCCGCGCCGCGCACGCCGGGCCGCGTGGTGGTCCCTCCTCCCCGCCGCCCTCATCTTGGCATACCTCCACACGCCGTCCTACTTCGGCCTCGGCCACGGCCACGGCCACCGCCGTCATGGCTCTTCTTCTTCTTCGCCTTCCGCTGCCGCCGCGGGCTGTCGCCAGGTCGACCCCCTCTTCCCGACCCAGAACTCGACTGGCCTCTCGCAGCTGGACTCGTTCCTCGACAGCCCCAAGTTCCGCAATGAGACCGTTGCCCGTCTCTCTGGCGCCGTGCAGATCCCCACAGAGTCTTTTGACAACTACGGCCTCGTCGGCGTCGACGACCGCTGGGATAAGCTCTTTGCCTTCTCTGCCTACCTCGCAAAGACCTTCCCCAAGGTCCACGCCACCCTTGAGCTCGAGCGTGTCAACACCCACGGCCTCCTCTACACCTGGCAGGGATCCAATGCCGATCTGAAGCCCACCGTGCTCATGGCCCACCAGGACACCGTCCCCGTCGCGCCTACCACCATCGACAGCTGGACGCACCCGCCTTTCAGCGGCACCTACGACGGCACCTACGTCTGGGGCCGCGGTGCCATGGACTGCAAGAACTCCCTCATTGGCATCCTCGAGTCCGTTGAGCTGCTCATCGACGCCGGCTTCGCCCCCAAGCGCACTCTGGTGCTGTCCTTTGGCTTTGACGAGGAGGTCTCGGGCGAGCGCGGCGCCGGCCACCTCGCCCCCTTCCTGCTGGACCGTTACGGCAAGGATGGCGCCGCCATCCTCATCGACGAGGGTTCTGGCTTCGATACCCAGTGGGGCCAGGGCTTTGCCATCCCCGGCACGGCCGAGAAGGGCGCCATCGACGTCGAGATTGTCGTCCGCACCCCCGGCGGCCACAGCTCCATCCCGCCGCCGCACACGGGCATCGGTATCCTGGCGGAACTCGTCACGCGCATCGAGGCGAACCCGTACGAGTCCGAGCTGATCTCCGGTAACCCGTACCTCGAGAAGCTGCAGTGCGGCGCCGCCTACGCACCAAAGTTCCCCGACAACCTGCGCGACTTGCTCCCCGGCGCCGACGACAAGCAGGTGTGCAAGAAGGCGACGGACCGTCTGGCGAAGGAGGCCGCCAAGGCAGGGCCCCAGATCAAGTACCTCTTCACGACGTCGGTGGCGACGGACATCATTGAGGGCGGCGTCAAGATCAACGCGCTGCCCGAGCGGGTCCGCGTCGTGGTGAACCACCGCGTCAACGTCGGCGACAAGACGGCGAGTGTCAAGGAGAAAATCGCCGAGATTGTGCGCCCCGTCGCGGAAAAGTACAACCTCACTCTGCACGCTTTTGAGGAAGACGGCAAGGCCGAGACGCCGTCGAGCATCACGCTCATTGGCAGCGATAAGGTGCTGGAGCCTGCGCCCGTGACGCCGACCGAGGTCGATGGCGTCACGCCGTACGGCATCCTGTCTGGCACCACGCGCGCGCTGTACGGCGAGGGTCTGATCGTCTCGCCGGGCCTCATGACGGGCAACACCGACACACGGTACTACTGGGACTTGACGAAGCACATCTTCCGCTTCTTGCCGGGGTACGACCCCGAGAGCGACGAGTGGGCGGGTATCCACACCGTCGACGAGAAGACGAGCGTCAAGGGACACATTAACCTCGTCAAGTGGTATACCATCTTTTTGAGGAATGTTGACGAGGCTGACTTTTCTTGATCCTTGTTGGTGTGACCTGGGACTGCCTCCTCTTCAATATGGAGAATATAGGATATAGCTAGTGGTCAATAATGATGTTTCCGTGAATTCATATTCAGAATCGCAGTATCTTGCACGATTGTAGGCGTTTCTCTTGCTGTGGCTACCAAGCACCATCCTGTCTTCTTCACAGCCCCTATCAATGCTCTAGCCCTCGATCCCCGCCAATTTATCTAATCCCGATATCCCCGAACTTGAAGTGGGTTAAGAGCATGAACAGACGTTTCGCCTGACAAAAACTCCAGTTTCTTTGAATCGTACGCTTCCTAGTACACATCTTACACACTCCCTCTGTCCTCACACACACGTACACCTGACCAGCCTGACCGTTTTCTGCCAGACATGTAGACTGATCGAAGGACCTCTATGCACACATTATACTCGTGATCATCTCAGTGTTCTCGACATAATGACCGGTGGCCGGTTTTTTGCCTTGGGTAGTATGTAATTACAAAATCCAGCTTGGTCGGTTACGACGCAGGAGTATGACGAGCAGGCAAGTGAAGGGAGTGGAGGGAACTTCCAAGGGTCTCCCAGGCACATGGATCACTCCAATTAGGGAGACTCGCATGAGTCTGATTGAAATTTGCTACAAAAGGCAGACATATATCGTTTGTGAACACTCTTGATGGCACACCGTCTTCTGGCTGTTTAGATTGTCCGAGTCTCGACTAGTTTCCCTCCTAATCAAGTGCTCCCTCTCTAACCCCAAAAGAGTGCGAATTAAACTAACAAAATCGACTGTCATGGTATTATTTAGCACTTCCTGCAGGTTCCGGTTTTGATATCACAGCAGTCGCAGACGCTCCCATCCTATAGTTCATGTTAGACATCATCTTATTACACATTATGCACGTCCGGTTGGTTGGAGACTTGGCGCTTACGGTGAGGTTGGTGCACTGAACGGGACATATTGAGACCGCGCAGTATGACGCGGTGAGAGTGACCTTCCAAAGCTGCGGCTGTTCCCATTTGGCCACATTAGTAAACTACTTTTCTTCAATCCCAAAGCTGGACAGGGCTCACCGGGCAAGCTCCAGGGCCGTCATGGTTCGTGTAACAGCAGGTGTCCCAATAGCACTGTTTTGTTTGACAACGATTAGCCTTGTCCTTGCAAGCGTGTCGAGGCAGTAGCCTGCTACCAAATAGGTGTTTGCATCATCTCGTGGTTGTATTCATGGTCTTACTATTGCGGAAGCTTGGTCAAATGCCGCGAAGGCGAGGACCGTGGCGAAAAGGGAAGTAGACAGTTGCATGGTGAAGAGTCGTTGGGTAGCTTGCAAGAAAAAGGAGTGGAAATCGGCCGAGACCGGTGAGTGAGTGAAAGATGTTCAAACGAGTAGTAAACGAGAGTGGTGGACCAATGTCAGTGTACTGCAGCAATGACATCAAAACACCCATCACGGCGAAGGTGCAGCATGACTTATATATCGAACCAGCGCCTCGTTGGTTTGGCTATTCTTGGGTGTACATTCCATATTGGACTCGGCCAAGGGTTCGAGATTCAAGAGTCATGTCGTTATACGGGCCCGCCGGGACAGCCTTGTACTGGCACATGTTCGGGAACATTTCCACGCTTGTACACGGGTCACACCTTAGACTACCTGTTTGTTTCCTTACAGCTCGGCTCAAGAGAGAGGCAATACCAGCACCAAAACAAGGCTTTGAAAGGAGAGAAACCCGTGATTAAACACTCTAAAGCTTCAGGATATAACTTGGTCTCGTTTATTTTACAATGGTAGCATTGTTTGGTTTTTGAAGAGTTGCAGAACCAGTTGGGACCTGAAAACAGCGCGACAGTCTCTTTTTGGCTCCCGAGAGTCTCGGGACGAACATGCCGCAAGATTGACTATGCATCGGGCAAGGGTCCTCCCAGTACGTTCAATGCAAGGTTGGTATTCAATGTAACGCCGACTTTAACCCACCGGCGACGCCGTCGAGAAACTCCCCAAAATATCTTTGGTGGTATATCAGTATGAAGCTCAAGAGGGATATTGCAGCGATTCATGCACAGCAAGACGCGCGAATGAAGGCCAAGATCTGCGTTTTCCCAGGTGCCGGCATTTGCCGCTATCTACATTCCCCTCCCTCAGTGACCGCGATCTATGGTTTAACCAGTCATATTCTACTATGGAGTGCAAGCATGACCGTTCCCATAGGAGTCCCCGCGCTCTGTGGCGTGTCATGAACCATACCCTCTCAACTCGTGTATCTCCAGAACAACGCTCCGGGGTCCGCAATGAAACTTAATTACTAGGGTCAGTGTTTTTAAACTCCAAGCTTGATGAGTAGCATGTGCTGTTGCTTAGGCTTGTTTAAAAGAAAGGCCGCTGTCCACTTCACCTGGCGGATTTCTTTGTAAGATTACGTTAGTCTTCATCGCCTAACATCACCTTTGATACCGTCATTCATTCTTTGCTTTTCCTTCTTCTTTTAGTTACACACGTCTTCAGGCGTGTCACATTCTTTTGTTCCCAAGGCATCAGTCCAATCCCTCGTTCTTTTGGATAATCCGTCAAGATGAAGGCTTCAGTCATCTCGCAGTCTCTGCTTTTTCTGGTCTCTGGTGTCGCCGCTGCCGGCCGTTACTGCTCCTGGCCCCTCGAACGTAAAATTGACAGCATCAGTCCCATATGGACTGCGCCGGAGCTTGTGGCCGGCGTCTTTGTTGGCCCTTCTTCGACCACTGGCAGCATCGCTGCTGGCTACTCATACACCACGTCTTGGACAATCACTGGCGGCGTGTCTGGTAGCACTGGTCTGTAAGTTGTACTTCCCACGTGAAAAAAGATTTCTAAAACCACGACACCCAACTGTCAAAGACTGTTGCATTCTATGTCATACCAGCAGCATCTTTTCTATGTCATCCGTTTTCTTCTTCCATCCTAACCTAGAACAATAGGGCCGGCATTGCAACTCTCGGTGTCTCGACATCCTATGGAGTCACAACCGCCAAGGGCAGCTCCTTGACCGTCAGTATCTCGTGCCCGGCCAACGTGCGTTGCGGCATCACGGCCTCCGCCTACGTCCTTGAGGTCAAGGGTACCGAGACCATCTATCGGTGCGGCAGCAAGAACAAATATGATACGTCGTACCCTTGCGCCGACTCGGCCGACTCTCACTGCCCGACGACGTTCTGGAACACTACCGATGGCGTGGCGAAACCCTTTACTGCTGTAAGATACCATTGCCTCAACCCCTTTTTCTTTTCTTTTCTTTTCTTCTTCAGTTTTTCCCACTTGGTATTATTTGGCATTATGCTATGATAAAAAGAGAGTACGATGAAGCTGGTACACTAACTCTTGCTTTTTTCACCGCATATTAGTACCTGCCGTTGGCCAAGAGCAAATCAAACGTCGATCAGCTACTCGCCGTCAACTATAATGCTTGTACAGCAGGGACGCCTTACGAAGGTATCAGCCCCTGCCCGGGATATTAAGTGTCTTTGAAGGTCCAGTGATACGTACTTGTGGAGTCAGTCCGTGAAGAGAGATAGGCTGTGTGGGTTTGGCACAGAGGTGGTTGAGTCAAACAACAGTGAATGAACCAGGAAAGGGGAAGCTTCGGCTGAGGCTTATGTAAAATGGGAATGAAGACAACCATGGCTTGGTTGTTTTATAATGGTGGCTCTCCACTAGGGCTTGTGGTGTTGTCCTCTACCACGATGTCGATGTCGGGGAGTGTACATCGTAAGGTGTCTTCTAATTCGTTATTAGTAGACTGCAGACTTTGAGAAAATCGCGAGATGAATTAGGTTCATCGTCTCAAATACACTAGTTGTCCGTATGTTTGTCTATTTGCGCTGTGTTTCACATTGTTGAGCTACGTTAATGTCATTAGCACAATTCACGAGTGGCCACGCCCAGTATAAGTGGTCAAAGATATCTGGAATAATATTTGAGAAACGATATAGAAGTGCAATTATGGAACCATCTTTCGTCAATGGCGATAAACAGAAGATAAAAGTTCAGGATAAAATCCTAGTTCCACGAAGAGGCTGTTCTAGCCTCTGGCCGAGAATTGGAGGATTAATATGCGGCTGGACAACCTAAAGCCGACACTGTCCGCTGGCCGGCCCTCGATGCGATTACCTGGAATTTCCTGATCAGATAGGATAGTACTGAAGTAACATCATGAGCTTTGATTGGGTCTGGCATGCAGCCCTGCTTATAAATAATTCTCACGTCACTCTCCACGGCACGGAAAGGTAGTTGTATGCGATCATTACCAACTATCCTTTCCTCGACGCCATCATGGATAATCTCTTTGGTTCTATGAATGTCACGGTAAGCGTTCCTAGTAGCGAGAAGGCAGCCTTTGCTAAAATGTAACTGCAGTTTGTTGCCTTGAGCCCCTGGGAAGCAAACAAGGACTTCTTCATCGTCAATAATGACATGCCTTAATTTGCGCCGAACACCCACCTGGAGAACATCGTCGCACAAATCCCAGAGAGCTCGGCATTGGCTGCAACTCCGTCGTCCAACACAACCAGATGCGGATGGTAGCCAAGTCATGTCCGATGCAGATTATCTGGAACAAGGGTTTCCTGGAGGAGATTTTGGAACATGCCTTTGATGACACCATTAGAGCTGTTGCTGTAAGCGTCATTAAGGAGCTTGGATTGTCTTACACTGTGATGTGGATGTTACGTAGAAAAACCATAGACTTGGTTAAACTTGTGAATCAGGATCCCTTCCCTTCCTCATGGTTCCGTAGTTGGATCATCGTGTGGCAGAGCAGAAGTATTATGTGGCCACGTACGATTATTACTATTAAAGAACTCGGGTTATCATTTTCTCACTCTTTCTTTTCCGCTCTCAAGGGTCAACTATTGACGCCCAAATTGATACTTAGGGGTTGTAGCGCAATTATAATATTAGCTTCAATTAAGCGTTGTGAAGTTGTAATTACCCTGTCATAGAAATGTTCTAATTCCCAGGCTATCTATCGCCTTAGGATACCTCGTTTAAGTTGAATAATTAGATACTTGGTACTGGTAAAGGCAGGAGGCTAATTTGATGAATTACTAATCATGCTCAAGGGGCAAATATACTTGCAAAGGCAGCCGGGGAACTCGGGGCCATGGTCTTGTTCTAGTAGTTGGGGCCGATGTGGCCGACGTGGTAATTTTGAGCGATCTGGCGTTGTAGTCGTGGGTATCTAACGCTTGAACATGTACGGGCTCACCCGGGGGGTTTGAAGGGCGGCATGCTTCAAAGTGGTGCCCTTTTCTGACAAGGCCAGTATAAAGCAATTGGCCCTCCACTCGTTAGCCCTCGGAGCGTACCTACATCAGTATTGTTTGCATTTTAGTGGCGTGTCAGTATCTGTACAAAAATACAATCTCGTGCCTCGAGGACGATGACTATCACTCTATCAACTTTATCTATGTTCATAGACGGTTTGCGGTGGACCACGAATGAGATTGGGAGAGTAGTCGTCGTGCTGCTATAACTCTTCGCGCTGCGATGCTGAGTATGAGAATAATTGGTCTGAGATGCACAAGAAAAGTTATCATGAAGTATCACCTCTGACAGCCCTTGGATAACTGTCATGTTCAGCACTTGAATTCGCGATGTCGGTGTGCGAAGCGTCGATGATCACACATATGTCCAAAACTCTGTTGCGCGGAACTCTTTCGGACTGCAGAGGCTGCCTCAAGTTGAATGAATCTCTTACAGAAAAGAAAGACAGCCCCCGAACATGACAGTCGAGGTGCAGACGTGTGGCTGAGAGTTGCCGATTACCTAATGCCGGATGGTCCTTATCCCTGCCTGTGTGGCACAGGTGAGACTGTGAGTCGGTCTTTCTTGCGTGTTTCAGCGCGTCGTGTGACGCCCGTGTTCAAGCTGCGCTCCTTCAAGGGCAGTGACACAACCGCTGGGGGCCCAAGCTTCCCTCCCCACAGCCGCTAAACTCAAAGTGCGGTAGCGAAAGTGGGCCCCGCCTGCCGAAGCAATTTTACACCCGCGATTTTTCAACGCGTCGCTTCGCTCTGGTTCGCTTCGCCCCCGGGGAGCACCTTCCACGCTCACCTGCGAGAAAAAAAAGTTTCCCCGCTACCCGATCCCGTCGGAACTGCTTCTCCTCCACAACCTCCCGTCAATCGCGCCCGGAGGAGCTCCCCGGCAGAGCTGCCTACCTGCCTGCGATCTACCCCTCTCTCCTTGACGCGACGACTGCCAACTGCAGCTTTCAACCGCCGTCAGCGTCCCCCTCTTCACCCAGCCATGTTCAGCTCCATCTCAAGGATCTTCACCGGACAGACGCCATCTAAGAACTCGTCACCCGGACCCGCGAGACCCGACTTCGAAGACAACATCGCCAGAACCTTTCCCTCCACCGCGCCCGCCGAGTACCCCGATGGTATCGACGACCGTCAGTTAGCAGGAATGGCTTCGCAAGATTGGGGCCAAGACACCGTCTTGGATCTGCCCGCCTCCTCGGACAACGACGAAGCTCCGGACGAGGTTCACGATGGCATCACCGACTACGTCGACCCCTTTTCTTCCATGCAGCCCTTCTCCACACAGGCAGTACCTGACGAAGACGTTATCGCGCCTACCTACGCATCGAGCGAAGACGAAGCTGTGAGAAAGAAGAAGGCCAAGAAGGGAAAGAAGACTGACGAGAAGAAGGCTCGCGCCAAGAAGGGGAAAAACAAGAGAAAATCATCCGACTTGGAACACTCCGAACTGGCCCTTCCAACCCCCACCACGAGCGGCCCTACGAGCCACTCTGCCGCCGAAGAAGCAATCATGAGCAACGGCGAAGCCAACGACGACGAGAGTGCATCGGCCAACCAGCAGAAGAAGAAGCGCAAACGCAAATCGGGAAACTCAATCGAGTCGAACGAAGCTCAAGATTCAAGCCGCAAAAAGAAGAAGAAGAAGAGACGCACCGCCTTGGAGGACATCGAAGACGCCGATATGGAACCACAGCCCCAGGAAAGTGTGCCCGAGTCGCCTGTCAACACCGCTGCAAACGACACAGGAGTTCCAAGTCCTGCCTACGAGCGTGACCCTGCTCTAGACTCAACCTTGAAGTCCGAGCCCCAGCGGTCGCAGCTCCTAGGAGTCTCAAGACAACTATTCAGCAAACCCTCCGGCACCCCTGCTGTCGATGCAAGCGACGATGAGAATCCTGTCTCCATGTCATCACCCAGTGTCGCTGCGCAGAGAAGGCGGAGCATGTCGCGGGGATCCCAGATTTCTGTCCTGAGGCAGAGTCTTGCTCGAGAAGTTGCATCACAGCCCGGCAAGATTTCCGAGGCGGTTGAGTCTGCACACGAAGCCTCACCTGAACGTGGGGGGAGCGCGGTGGATTCGGATGTTGGATCCTTCGCCGACAATCTACCGCCATCTTCTCAGCCGCCCAGAGAAGACACGCCAAGCTCGAACGACGCTGACGCCGAGGTCACCGAAGAGCCTCAACTGCCCATCAGGACTTTCCGTGATACTTTGAACAACTTGGCCAGCAAGGATACTGGTCGTAAGAAACCAACTGCCACACCGAGAGCTACTCGTCGTCGGAACGTTGAGGCCAATCCAGATATCTCCGAGGCCGGCAACTTGCCAAGTTCGGCCCAAAAGTCCACGCGCTCTACGGTGACCAAGCGACAGCGCTCGAAGCCGGACTTCTTTGAGAAACCGCCCCTGGACGAGAATGCTGGAGAGGGCCACGAGGCCACGGAGAACCAGGACGCCGCCGACACACAGAACCCTGAGGAAAATCTAGCCGCTTTATCTGAGCTTCCTTCTGCCGATGTAGCGGAGCCTCTTAAGAAGCAGAAGAAGACGAGGAAGTCGGCTGCGTCACGCGCATCGACTGCAGCGGACACCGCCACACCCAAAACGAAGGCCGTTAAGAAACCTGTGACCCAGAAGGGTCAATTCCTCACGGGCCAGTTCTCCATCGAGGAGATGCGGAACCTCACGCAGGCCGTCGAAAAATACCGCGACGACCACAATTTGTCACAGAAGGAGGTCAACGATCTCATTCAGATGAGGAACCGCAAGAAAACGGGGGCGTCAAAGGGGAGTAAGGGTCTTCAGTTTGACGGCCAACAGTTTTTGGACATGTGGGCTGTCATCTGTGCCGCTGTTCCGACCAGACGTCGTCAGAAGGTAATCGATGTCGCTCGTCAGGAATTCCACAACTTCAAGGCTCGAGGAGGAGGATGGACTCCCAAAGATGATGCCAAGCTGGAGGAACTTCACACCAAGTACAATGGCTCATGGGTCAAAATTGCTGATGAAATGAGCCGCCATCCGAACGATCTTCGAGACCGCTATCGCAATTACGTTGTTTGCGGCGGTATTGAGGGTCGTAAAAAATGGTCCGAAGAAGAGGAGCGGGAGTTGGTCGAGCATGTCGTTACCTCTTTGAGACGGATTGACAAGTTACCTGGCAACAGGCACAAATCGCCCCTATCCCTGATCAACTGGCAGTCTATCAGCGAGTTGATGGGTCACAGGCGCAGCCGTCTTCAGTGCGCGAAGAAGTTCAAGACGCTCAACGTGGAAGTGGGGCCTCGAGATGTTTTGAAGTCCTCGCAGCCCGCGTCGACGGTCACCTGGCTACTGGAGAAGGCTCGCAAGCAGATTCAGGAAATGTCACCTGAAGACAAGTACGAGCTGGTTCATTCCATTCTGGCCGGAGCCGCCGGCCGCGACCAAGACATCAGGTGGTCGAAGCTGGTCGACTTGCAGTTTCGCCGAAAATGGCCCAAGCCAACTCTCCAGTTGCTGTGGCACCGTCTGAAGCAGCAGGTCCCAGACTATGAGAGAAAGCCAGTTAGAGACTGCGCCCGCTGGCTTCTGGAGGATGCCGAGACGAACGCCCCACGAGACGGCCGGTTCCTCGACGGTGGATATACCGATGGCGACTCAGAAGATGAGTTGCTGGTAGTCGACCCCCCCAAGAAGACTCCTGGCCGACGGGGCAAGAAACGCAAGAACCGCAGTGAGGAAACGGTGGTTGATTCTGGTGGCTCAGACAACGACGAGACCCGGCTGACGAACTTCGATTCTCCTTCTGCGCAACAGCAACCTTCGTCGGCGGCATCACAGCGATCCACCCCGCTCTTGGCGTACTCCCCAGAGGATTCTCCCCGTGCTTCTTCATCTTCGCTACCCGCGGCAACCCAACACAGGACTAGGCTGGCACCGGTTGAGACAGAAGGCACCAAGCCTAGCCCAACTAAGAAGCGAGTCAGGCTCTCTGGCGGCAAGTCAGCGCGGCATCGCTCCATGGAGGAAGACGGCGGCTCACCAGAGCCCATGGCCTCCCAGTACGCGGCTGAGGATATCCCCGATCGTCTCAAGGAAAAGAAGGAAGCAACCAGGCGGCGGATCTCTTCAGGCAGCCGGCTTCGATCCGCGGCATCCCTCCAACCAGAGTCTGTCCAAAATAGCGATGTGGACGAAGACATGCCACCAATTCACGTGCCGCCGTCGACGCAGCCGCTGAGCCGCAAGCGCAGCATGTTCAAGCTGTCGCAAGGCAACTGGGCGAGGAAGACAGGAGCAAGTGTGCTGCCGGGCGAATCTGTTGAGTCAACGGACAAGTCCTTGTCGGAATTGGAAGCAGCCAGCGGTCAGAATTCTCAGGCGGAGAACGACACGCCCGCAAAACCGCGCGAGACGAAGCGCCGACGCAAGAACACGGAAGTGGCAGAGTCTCCAGCTTAGAAGGCTGTCAAGGCATTGCGGCACAGCCGGGGCACGTTGAAGCTTGTGAAGTTACGCAGGTAAAGTGGAGAGAAGGATGTCTTGGTAGGCCGGGAAGTGGAGATGGGAGTATTGAGTACCGGGCATCGTCGGGCAGCGGTCAGATGGGACATTATTCTTTGGTCGGCGCTCGGCGGACCTCACGGAGGACGGGACCGCCGGTTTTCTGGGGCGTGTGGCCGCGCAGGGCGGGCTATGCGGGGACGTAACATGCCGTCATAGTCCGGGGGGTTTTTTTCTACTTCATGTATCAATACATGTGCAACGAATCATGTGCGGCCCAGCACGCTACGTTGCCATTGCGTTGTCGTTTAGGCGGTACCAGTAACATCATTGCTGAAGAATTTTTCTTTCTGACTTGGTTCCGCCGTTGCGCGCCAGCCGTTGTGAAGATTTACGTCACCGGTTCATGACTCGTCGGTGGCCAGTCGGACCACCATGCGATAACGAGGGTCCGAGGTTTTTTTTCTTCCTCTTTTTTTTCTTCCTTCGGTTTTTTTTGCTGGCGAGTGTATGTCGTCATAAGCCGCGGGGAATGAACCAGCCATCGGGGCAATTAAGAGGGTTGTGGTTATCTCCGACGCCGCCGTGACGTGCCCCGTTGTGTACCGCCGTCGCCGCCATAGGGCTGTTACATCGGGAGTTTTTTTTCTTCATTTTCTTTACTTTTCCCGAGACGAGGTGTGCCTATCCCCGTTACCGCGCGAGAGGTTTCGGAGCTTCTGGTGCGGGAAAATTGGGGATCATGGGGTTTTCGAGACCCAGAGAATGAGAAACGCATTGCACAATGGGGGTGAAGACGCGCTACACACTAACGGCGGTTAACTGACCCGATGCTGCGGGAGAGTTGGTTCAGGACCAACGTCATCCGCGGGGGGGGGGGGGGGAGGACAAGTGTGGGCGCCGGCATCTGGGTATGAAGAAATCCCTCGGCGTAGACCCGGCATCCGGGGAAGAAGAGCGGAGGGGGCAAAGACGTCAGGTCATGGAGCGCGGAATTTGGTGCGACGATGGCTTCGTTGTCGGAGTAGACCGAGCGAGGTCTCGAGAGCGTGGCGTCATTGCACGGCGACACGTCGGGACGCGAGCTGAGGACCGGGGGTTCTTTTTCTTTTTTTCTGGCTTCAACGCAGGGGATCGGGCCGGACAAAGGCCGCCTTCGGTTCCGGGGGGTGATTATGTCAGCGGTGCACTGGGAAGCGAGCATGGGGTGGCCGCTGTCCTGTTTGGTCTGAAGCGGTAGCGCGTAGTGGTGTTGAAAGATCGTCACATCGCGACGGCTGGCTGGACCTGCATCGGGAACACGATGTGCATCGACGGGCGGGCGGTAGGCACATCGTGGTCGCTGTCGCAGAAAACCGCGGCGGCGGGTGGGAACCATTCTGGAGCAGGCCGACAGCGAGCAAAGCAAAGCAGAGGACTCGAACGCGGAAAGGCAACGAAGGCAGGGGGGGGAGCGAACGACGGAAACTATCCGATCAGTCCACCGGAGCGCGCAAAAGCGGGCCGGGAGGGTGGGCCCGCGGCGGCGTGGCCGTGGCCGCACTTCGGGCCCTTAGGAGATGGGGGCCCGGTTTTTGGCGTGCGTGCAGAGTGAACCACGACAGAGCGACCACCCCTCCCCTGCGCTGAGCGTGCTGACGGGCGGACGGGGGGGTTCCACATTCAAGGCGCACGGCCGAGGGGAGGCGAGAATTTGCGCGATGGACAAGTCGGGATTCGCATGGCTCTTTTCCCGTGCCGGTGCACAATGCAATGAATGGGTTTGGGTGCTTGCTCGGCGGTGGTTTTGTTTGGTGAGGGACGTTTGGTGAGGGATCAAGCAGCACACACACACACACACACACGGGGCTGATGCGAAGCTTGTTTTGGGTCATGGCTCGCTCTGTGGATGGGTTTGCAGTGGGTTCTTGATCTCGGCCAAATGCATCACGAGAGAGTTCAGCAGCGGCGCTTGGCAGGAGATGGCTATCGTCACCTTCATCTTACAGGCTCTTTTCTCGCATGCGCTGGGGGGAGGGAGGCATTCAAATCTCCTCGTTCCCTCTTTTTTTTTCTCTTCTCTCCTTTGGCTCCTCCGTAAGCTCCTCCCTATTCCCACTTCTCATTGAAATCTGTCGTCAAGGTGCCTCCCTCGTGTTGGCGTTTGCTCGCCTGTCGGCCCTTTTCACGGCGTGTGAGGGAAAAAGCAGAGAAAACACCCCCTTTTTTCTCCTCTCGAGTTCCCACCTCTCATCAGGCGCAGACCCGGCCGTGGTCGAGTAGCCGTGGGTTGCCAGCACATTCGGTCGCTGTGTGTGGTGTCTCGCTCGGGGGGGGAAGTTAGCAACGGGTCTTGGTGGCCGAGTCTCGGTCTTTTTCTGGACTCGCATCGCAGAGAACAGACCAAGGAGGGGGGCCGGTGAGGCGGTCGCGGGTCCGTTGAGAAGGTGGAAGGAGGGACGTTACACGGTAATGGGCGTTGGCACGTCGTCTGGCTTGAGGCTCGAGGCCCCTGGAATGAATGCGAGCCGCAGCCGCAGCCGCAGCGTCTTCTGTTGCTCTCTGTATGTTTTTCAGCCTCTCTTTCCCTTCGCCTCTGTCCCAATGAAGAGGGCCCGGGAACTAAAGCGGACGGGATCAAGCCACACTTTCTCTAGCTGGCTAGCTGGGTGCGGCGGCTTCTGAATGCCGGGCCGAACAGCAAGCAGGGAAACAGGGGGGTTGCTGCAGGACAGGGGGGGAAGGGATAAGATAACAAGCAAAAATGGATGCCAGATGGAAAACAAGACGCGGAACGGTGCAGGGTGGACAGGGGCAGGGGTCACTCTATATTCGGACCTTGCGTGGGCTGGCCCTGCAATGCCATGCCGTGCTATGCAGACGTGCTGGGTGCAGGATAAGACGTTTTTGTCTGCGTGCCGATAGCGTCTGGCGACCCGACTATACAAATGGCAGACATGTCGCCGCAGGATGGCACGATGGAGAGGTCAGAACCTGCAGTTTGGAGAATGCAGCCCGTTGTGACGACAAGAGCAGCGAGCAAGCGGACAGACAGACGCCAGACGCCGGACGCCGAGCGCCAGGGACCGAACGAGTGAGTGGCGGCACAAAGCCACGCTATTCCCATTGACAGGCCGTGCCATGCCACCTGGCATGGCAGATGCCGCCCGTGCAGTGGAGATCTGAGGCGGCGCGGTACTTGAGTCGGGTCCCCTTTTTTTCTTTTCCATTTTTCATTTATCTTCGGTTTTTACTATTATTTCTCGTCTCGCTCAGAAGCGTCTGGCGCGGTGCGTCCACCATGGCTTGCCTGTCCCTGTTTCCCTCGTCGGTTTCTTTCCGCCCGCTGGCTTTCCATCCTGCATCATCAACGTGCTTGGCCTTGTCCTCTCGTCCAATGTATGACTGCGTATGATGTGCCATGTGGGAACAGTGTGGCCCAGCGATCTTTTCTAGAAGAAACGGATGGTCCCCTCAGGGACGACGGCAGGGAACCTGACTCTCTCGCGCGCCGTCGCATTGTGGCCTTTTGCCTTTTGTCCTCTTACCAAACCTGCCTCTTGGCTCTGCTGTTTGTCAGCCAGTCGGTCGATCCGTCGTCAGTCAGCGAGCCGAGCAGGCTTCCCCAAACCTTGCTGCAGCAACAGCACAGCACAGCGCAGCACGTCAATCGGCCTCCCGTCCCTCCATGTCCATCGTGGTGCGTGCAGAGAGGCACACACATTGGAGGAGGTTGCGAGCTGGCGAGCTGCGAACCTAGATCCCGAACCCTGACGTCAATCGGAGGCTTCGGGATCCCCACCCACGACCAGACGGCGGGCGGGTCATCTCGTGCTTTCCTGCCCGCACCACGCCGTAAACAGATTGCAGCCATCGCCAAGAGTAAAGGGTCCGATTAGTTGGCGTGTAATTGTGGCCCCGTCCTGTTCCTGTCCATGTCCAGTGCTGCAACAGGCAAGATTCTCGACAGGGGGGGGGGAGAGGAGGGAAGATCCATCCGGCGAGTTCTAGCTTTCAGATTATTGCTGTGGTGGGCCCCCAGTCGTCCTTTCTCGGCCTCACTCTATCTCTCTCTCTGTGTCCTGCCCTCGAGCTCCATGGCCAATGTCTTTTCCACCCACCCGTGAGCCTCAACTTTAGTCCGACTCCTCTTAGTGGCCGAGCATTGGCCCGAGAAAATGTGATGAGGTTCAACGTCAATCAGCCCATGGGTCCCCCCCCGAAGCCCGTGTCCAGAACACGCACACGCACATACAGATACACACTGCGCAAACACGCCCGCGCCCGTACCCGGTACCTCAGCGCCCCGCCCGGAGGTACTCGGTGCAATGTACCCTGGACGGTTGCCCTGCGGCCCGGAAAAGCTAGGGCCATGCCATCGTGAGGTCCTCCCCATGTCATCGTCGTCGCCGGCCGTCCATCAGGAAGGTTCCCGTGCCTGGCGACCACAACGACAGACGACCCAGGCATGTCACCGCCGCCGCCGCCGCCACAGTCACGGCATTCACCCTATGCCACGCCCATGCCCACGCCCTCGTCCACGCCCACGCCCTCGGACTGGGCTGGGCTGGCCAGAACCCTCCCTCCCTCGCTCCCTCTCTCTCACCCGCCATTCCGCCCACAGTCTTCCCCCCATCCGTACCGCACACGCTGCTTGCTGCCCGCACTTTTGCTGCCTCTCCCACGGGCCCCCGACTTTGTCCGTTTGATGCATGTTGTGGGCTGGGCCCGTGTGCGCGTGCGGCCGGCGGTGGGGTCCCTTCCCATTTTTCTGCTTGGTCAGAGACGTGATCATGAGGCATGAAAAAGCAGCTTTTCCATCTGTCAGTGTGGGCACACGCGCGGAGGCGAACGGGGATGTACGGGGGAGGAACGGGGTGAGGAACTGGTCACTCCTTCCACTTCCAACCCACACGACGTCCAAAACCTTGGTTGCGCTTGCCGACTGGGGAAAGCACCATCCTGAGCTGATCCTGCTCGTTCCGCCTCGCGCCTGCCTCGTGCCCGTCGTGCCTTCCGCGCCGTCAATACAAAAAGAATACTCGTCTCCTTTCCCTTCCGCTTGCCCTCCTGCTCCTTCCTCCTTCCCATCCCACATATATCCAACCTAATCAGAGTTTTAACTCGACCTTCATCCACCCGTCCACCCATCCCTCCCTCCTCACCTTCCACACACAGCCATCTGTCCCATAACCCCCTTTCTCTCCTCCAACCAACAACAACAACAACAGACGCCGCGGCCTCCAGACCAGTAGAGTTATCCGTATTCGCCACACATCCTCCCCTGGATTGCGACCCTAGCGAACACCAACAACCCCCACACCAACGAATTCCCGACGCGCATCGTCAACAGCTGCCCAACATGCAGTTCCCCAAGCTCGGTGGCAAGGGCGTCGAGCACAAGGACCGCACCGAGCCCGAGGCTCCCGCGGATTCCAACTCGGTCGACATCGTGGCTGAGCAGAAGGTCACCTTCGCCGCCTGCTTTCTCGGCCTCGTCGCCAGTATCGGTGGTTTCATGTTCGGATATGTCAGGTATGTCTCACGCGCACTCTTGCCGTTGCGCCCCCGATCCGAGACCCGCGTGTCTTGCGTCACCCTAAAGGCGACTTCCGTTTGCTAACGGCCTCGACTCCCCCCAACAGTGGTCAGATCTCCGGTTTCTTCCTGATGGAGGACTTCATGGAGCGCTTCGGTGAGCCCCAGAACGGAACCTACATCTTCAGTGCCGCTCGCCAGGGCACTATCGTCGGTCTCCTCTGTATCGGCTGCCTCGTTGGCGCCCTTACCGCCGGCAAGCTGGCCGACACTCTCGGCCGCCGCCTGACCATTTCGCTCTTCGCCTTCTTCTCTTGCATCGGTATCATCATCGAGATCTCGTCCACCAACAAGTGGTACCAGTTCGCCATCGGCCGCCTCGTCAACGGCGTCGGCATCGGTGCCCTCTCCGTCGTCGTCCCCATGTACCAGTCCGAGTCTACCCCCGCCATCATCCGCGGTGTCATTGTCTCGACGTACCAGCTCTTCATCACCCTCGGTATCTGGCTCGCCGAGGTCGTCAACTTTGCCACCCACAACAAGGTCGGCTCTGCCTCGTGGCGCATCCCCAACGGTCTCGGTTTCGCCTGGGCCCTCATCCTCGGTGGTGGCATCCTCTTCCTGCCCGAGTCCCCCCGTTTCGCCTTCCGCCAGGGTCGTGAGGATGAGGCTCGCCGCAACATCGCCAAGCTTGCCGGTGTCGAGCCCAACGCCATGTCCGTCAACGCCCAGATCGACGACATCCGCGCCAAGGTTGCCGAGGAGAGCGCCGGTTCCGACACCAGCATCTGGGAGATCTTCACCGGTCCCCGCATGCTTTACCGCACTATTCTCGGAGTCGTTCTTCAGGCCGGCCAGCAGCTCACCGGTGCCAACTTCTTCTTCTACTTCGGCACCACCGTCTTCTCCGCCACTGGTCTCAGCGACAGCTACGTCACCCAGCTCATTCTTGGTTCCGTCAACGTTGCCTGCACCTTTGGAGGCCTGGTCGTCGTCAAGAAGTCTGGCCGCCGCATCGCCCTCATTGTTGGTGCCCTGTGGATGATGATGTGCTTCTTCGTCTACGCCTTTGTCGGTCACTTCGCCCTCGACCAGACCAACCCCCAGAACTCCCCCGCCGCCGGCGCTGTCCTCGTCACCTTCTCTTGCTTGTTCATCGCCGGCTTCGCTACTACCTGGGGTCCTCTTGTCTGGGCCGTTGTCGCTGAGCTGTACCCTGCCCGCTACCGCGCTCCCGCCATGGCTCTTGCCACCGCCTCCAACTGGCTCTGGAACTTGTATGTTGCACCCCTCATGACTGTTGTTGAATCTCCAGCTAACGCGTCCCAGCCTCATGTCCTTCTTCACTCGCTACATCACCGACGCCATCGACTACCTTTACGGTCTCGTCTTCGCCGGATGCTGTGCTGCCCTCGCCGTCATTGTCTTCTTCTTCGTCATCGAGTCCAAGGACCGCACTCTCGAGGAGATTGACACCATGTACGTCCAGCACGTCAACCCCATCACCTCTGCGAAGTGGCGCGGTGAGGTCCGGAAGAACCACCACAACGAGTCTTCCAGCGAGGCCGAGAAGGCCGAAAACGCCGTCTAAGCGCCCCGTCCACTTGGATACGGCTCTTTTGAGCCCTCTCGCATCTTGCGCGAGACATCACATCCAGCATACATACATTGCATGCCCCAATGGCTCACTAAGCCAAAAACTTGTATCATACAACCTTCATTGCGACGGCGTTGGGTGGCATTTTGTATTCTTAAAAAAAAGAATCGTTCATGAGGAATGAGAATTATTTAATTGATCAACCGAGTTTTCTATGGATTGACCGCGCCTTATGCGATGTGACGTTTTTCTGAACTTGTATACTGCTTGCCCACCACTGTTGAATATCCGTACAGATGGGATGGAGAGGGAACATGGATCCCGATAAGCCGTCCTGCCGTCTCATGCTTGCAAGGCTATGCCTACTAAAAGATTTGTAGCCTCATGGTGGCTTGAATGTTGTATACATACTCTCAGCAAGTCGTGCCACAATAAGTGTGTCCTCTGCTGTCTTCGGAGGATGCGGGCCAAAGTCGTTGATGGATGCTAGTGAGAATCTGGCTGCTGTTCTGTGATGCAATTGTCCCATCTCTTGCAATCGTATAACATATTATGCCTAGCGCTCGCTGTCTCACTTACTATTTGATGGGAAAGGCGAGGGGGGTATCGGCAGCGAGGTCCCCTGTCCTGCTTCCGCGTCAGGCATATACTTCAGACCATTGACGAAGGATATCGACACTCGCCGCAAGTCCTATTTAGTTGTTTTTTTGGTATTCGCCTACGTCGCCGTGGTTTAAATGCCGACTGTTGAGGCCTTGTGCGTTTTTGAGGTGAAGATGCTTTGAACGGGATTTGCCGCCTCGTTTTAACAGGCATGAGCGACCTTGTACGTGAACAACACGGCGGCCACATGACGGAATAAAACATTTATGGTTTCTCATTTCTGTCGCAACCTCGCGACAATGGCATTGTACGCCGGCTTCGGTTCATAATTGACGTCGAACAAGAGCGGCCTTGCCGTGCTGATCCAAGAATTCTGTTCGTCGCGCAGTCAGCGTTGTGTTCCGTTCGTGGTTCGCATCCGATGCCGAAACATCCAGGCAAGAAGCTCTTTGAAAATGAAGAACATGGTCCCACCTTATCGCTCACTCCCCAGACAGTGATGCCTCGGCACTTCGGCACGTTGAGGCAGGCGCTCACGACCGCCGCGTAGTCGTTTGGCGGGGCGTTGGTGATGTCGAGCTCGGTGATGGCGATCTCGGAGACCCGGGAGGCTGCGAGCTGCTGCAGCGCGCCTTGGATGTTTCCGGCCTTGTTCTGGACCAAGTGCGTCTGGGAGCCTGTATCCGCGCATCAGCCATTTGCCTGCTCATTGTATGTCCCCTCGCGCCAGAGACTACACAACGCACCTATGCCGTCGATGGGCACGCCCTGGCCGATCCACTGGTTCACCTTGTTGACCATAGTCGTGACCTTGGTCCAGCCCGCCTGATCGAGGTTGTAGTCGTTGATGTAGAGCTTCGCGGCGGGGTCCGCGGCCCGCGCGGCGCGGAAGGCGATGCCGATATACGCCTCCCCCAGCACCTGCGAGAAGACGGAGCTCCGGAGGGTGCCGTCGTCGTTGAAGGCCTCGTTGACGACGTCCTTTTTTGCGCGGGTCAGCTCGCGGAACCAAAAAAGAAAACGTGTTGTTTCCGTCGGGGGTCAAAACCAACCCAAGACCGTATCCTGCCCTTGTACCGCCCCACCACGGTCTTGATGTGCGTCTCGACGACGGCCGTGAGCGTCGCCTTGTCCTTGATGGCCGACACCCACGCCGGCAGGGCGCGGTGCCACAGCAGCGTGTGGCCGCGGATGGTCTTGCCGCCGGTCTGCTGGGCCCAGTTGACGAGGAAGTCTGCGTTGCCAAAGTTGAAGGCGTTGCGCGCGGGCTCGACGGCGTCCCACTTCATCGAGTACTCGGGCGTCACCTGGCCAAAGTTGCTCTTGATGATGGCGGCCGTCTTGCCCTGTTGGAGGATGCCGTTGTCCGTGGAGACGCCGATGTAGAGCTTGCCGCGGGCTTTGAAGAGCTGGTCGATGCTGATTGGTGACTGGCGTTCGAATACGGAGGGCGAGGGGCTGTCGGTCGGGAGGGCGAGGACGCCGAGCGGCGCGAGGACGATGGCGAGGGGGAGCTTCATGGTGAGGGCTGGAGAGAGGATCGGGGCGGGTGAGGGATACTGTCGGAGGCACCGGGATGCGCGTCTATATGTATATGTGTACCGGCTGCAAGGACCAGCGGGTGTCAACGCGTCGCCTTTCCATGGAGACGAGACCGGGAGGCCTCGAGGGAGGCTATTCCAGCTTCCCACCTCCTCTCTTGGCAAACATTGGCAGATTCATCATGATACGGATTCGTGTGCCCTAGTACCCAGACAAAGGCGGGCAGGGCACCAATTTCAGTGTCAGTTACGGCGGCGCAGCTGCTCAGGTTTTGTTGACTTGGAACAATATCTGCGCGATGGGGCAGCGCTTGTGGCCGTGGAATTCACTTATTTTTGGGTCTATCGATTTGGCCTGCCGATCAATCGTTCCAGTCGCGTCGATTCACAAGGGCTAGCGTTCTTTCGGCCGCGGTGTCTCACCAAGACGACTGTTTCCAAACAATGAAGTTGCGACGGGGAATGGCATGTAAAGGGGCCATGAGACTAGGTGACGAGTCCCTGCAGCATGTTCGGGTCGGACTCAACCAAGCGACGGTAGTCAGCCGCTCGGTGTGGTTGCGGTCGCTGCACGGAACACGGCACCATAAGCACGGAATGGCGGCCGGATCGGAAGACCCCACCCGCCGGCCCGGTATACTCCACCGAGACTCCCATTCGGAGCTTCACGGACTTAAGAATCAGCAACGGAATTAAGGCAGTGATGGAATAAACTCCAGTAGTTTCCTTAACTGTTCATGATGCTGTGCAAATCTGATCAATTGTATAAAAGTGACCAGAAGCGCAATACGTTCTCTCCAAGACCTTCAACTGTTATAATCTTGATTCCCCAGATCGTCGGTCACCTATACAGCGCCGGCTCACAATGGCTTCCCCAAGCAACGACACGGCCCTCCTCGTGATGGACCTCATCAACAACATCGTCGCGGTGCTGCCCGAGAATGAAGACTACCTGACCCGCGTCTCCCGCGGTATCGCCGCCGCGCGCGAGAAGAACATCCCCATCATCCACGTCACCATCGACTTCCGCCGCAACTACCCCGAAGTCCCCCGCACGAGCCCCTTCTGGGCGCGCATCGCGTCGACTGGCGCCTTCGTCAATGTCGAAGGCCAGCCGAACAAGGGCCTCGAGTTCGTCCCGCAGGCCGCGCCCCTGCCCGAGGAGATTGTCGTCTCCCGAAAGCGCATCTCGGCGTTTTGCAGCAGCGACCTGGAGGTCATTCTGCGGTCGATGGGGGTCCGGAACCTGGTTCTGGCGGGCGTGGCGACGAGCGGCGTGGTTCTGTCGACGGTGAGAGAGGCCATGGACAAGGATTATGGAGTCACGGTGCTGGAGGATCTGTGTAGGGACAGGGACGAGGAGGTCCACCGGGTTTTAACGACCAAGGTCTTCCCAATTAGTGGCGATGTTGTCAAATGGGAGGATTGGATTGCCAAGTTGTAGTCTGTAGACGACTCCAAGTATTGGGGTCACCGAGCCACTGGAGATTGTTTCAATTAGTCGCGTGGATTCCGTTTCAGATGACAAGTGTGGATGTTTCCTCCCGGATAATGGCTTTAAGTAATTGTACGATGCATGACATGTTTACCTACTGTATGGCGCTTGCAATAAATCAAAACCACGACAGCCGACACCAGTGAATCTCTGGATGAGTTCACATCACTGAAACCCTTGGGTTTTCGCTGCTTCAAATGCAGAAGTAAAGTACTCTCATGGTGCCCAACGTCAAAAGGAACAAAGCAACAGTAACAACGATGCCACTCCTCTCAACCTAAGCCGGCTTGGACTGCAAACCTAACACCATGTGTTGGATATCTGGCTCACCGCTCCAGAGACTTGGTAATCGATTCAAATGCTCTTCTGTTAATTTCTTTGGTCGATGCCTCTTTTTTCTTCCGTGCTGTCATTGACCAGATGTTTTCTATCCCGAACCAATCAACGGGGGAAAATTCCTTCTCTTTCTCTTCCATTACAACACTACCTTCTACCCCATAAAATTCAAGGTTAATAATTAAGAGTAATGCGAGCTTACATCCAGAACCAGGGAGGAGCCTCGGATCTCCCGGTTAGTCAAAGACCACTGATGTTCGGTAGCCTTCTAAACTGAAGTCTACATTTCCTCATTTGTCAGCAGACGGCATTGGTATGGGCCTGAGCAAGCCTCCGGCTTGAAGCTTAGCCGCCTCTACGTCGCCGAAGGGTTCGCTTGGAGAGGCAAGGTAAAATCAACGTCCAGTATCTCAAAATGTTGATTTTGACGCCACTTCTTGCGTTTGCGTTCCCACCAGACTGCCTGGTCATCCAACGAGGCCCAACTCCAGGAAGGCCCTGACTGTAGACCAGAAACGGAGCTCGCATTCTGGATATGGAACCAAACCGGTCCCGACGGTAAGTCAGACTTCCACAAACCACATATGTATTGGTCCCCTGAGATGGAGGCAAACTCCCTCGCTATGCCAGATATGGCAGGCAAACGATCGGCCCGGCATGTCAGGTCTCGGTCAGAGTAAGCTTATACAAGGTCGTACCAGTACGAGACGATCGAGGCAACCTGAGGGAATCGCTTGCCAAATCGCAAAATTGACATAATGCTCTCAAAGAGCTCAGCATCAGAGTAATTTGTGTAGGTCTTATCCTTACTGCCTATCCAGCCATTGCACTCTTGGGTGATAGGCTCCGAACAATAGCATACCCAAGACGTCTGGTTGTCGCGGTACTGAAGTCTACGATCGGAAAATAGCATCCCTTGAAGCGTCCAGGCCCTCTTGTACCAGGGCTCGATTTCGTCCAGTTTTTCCGGCCTAAGGACAATGGACCCCTTGCCTCTCCCTGTCTGCTTCTGTTGTTCAGCTTGTATTCCGAAAACCGGTTGAGGAGATCCGTCTGTAATCTCGACTTGCTCCATACTTATCTTAGCCGAAAATTGCCAAGGCCTTGCTGGTGTAGGATCAATTACCTGGAAGCGTCAATGCCACAAAGTTAGTCCAATGATTCCCCAACCGGAGTTCCGACTCCCTACCCTGCGGAAGCAGAATAATCTCAAATGACTTTATGGGCAAGATCGGAATAGTTTCTATGGTGACACATTTGTCACTGAAGTTGTTTAAAGATGAACATCTCATGTTGACCAGGACGAATTCTTTTTGGGTAACGACGAATTCCATTTCGTAGTTGGCCCCGGACGAGAAGCTCCAGTGGACAGCCCTCCCCGTGCGTAGACGCATGAACTCTTTCTCCTCATGTCCTCCGAGAGAAGTGGCGAGGTCTGTGTAATTGTGGTCCGACCACCAGCTATGATGCCTCATTGGGTCAAAACTAACATTGTTGCGTTCTTGCTCAACCTTCGCCTGCAAGTCAACATATGCGAGTTGTTCCCAGATCATGGTCCTAAAAATTGCATCCAGATGCTGCGAGGTCGCGCAGCTCTGCTCTCGTTGTGTCGAATCGAAAGAATTGATCCTTTTTGAGTTTCTTCCCACTCATATTGGGGTCAGGAAGAGACTTAGCTACCGGGCTTTTTGCATTGCTCGCATGAATGTCCTTAAGCATCTTCGGACACCAGTTCACGCTTCAGGGGCAAAATTTCTTGCTCCATACGCGAGGCTTCTGCACTGCGCGCCTCACCTTTTCCATCATGACGTTAGTGGAGCAGACGATTAATTATCCCAGTTGGGTGCAAACATGATGTTGGCAGCCTTGTTTTCGGGAGAAACTGAATGCTTCTCCAGCAAGTAGTCATTTTTTTTGGTGGGGTTAGGACAGAATCAACGCATCAACGCTCCGTAAGCAATCTTCAGTCTCGTGCATCTAGCAATCAGCTTCATAGCGGGTCATTATTATTATTATTATTATTATTTATCGGGCCTAGCCCATCACATCCACTACAGCGGGTGTCAGACTATGCATATCAGACATCGTGGCCTAATGGGTTGTTTGTGAGCCGCCCTTCATTTCCTTGCGCTGGCTTATGTCGCTCTCTGTGATGGCGTTCTCGATAGAGGCATTGTGTGTTCGACGCTATGCTTTTACAGAAGTTGTTCTAGTGGACGCCGTGAAACAACTTATAGAAGCTCGAACAGCAATGTTTCAAGCTGCGGTTTTTGGGAAGAAGGAAGACTTTGAGGAGAAGGACTGTATTTTTCGTAGTGGCGGCTGAAACGAGAACGAATACGGTACTAGTTCATTGACATCAACTCATGAGGTCTCATCTCAGCCCCACCGCGACTCAAGACGGCCCAGATCAAAAACAGCCAGTTTTTAGTCTCAAGGAGGAAGGCAGTAATTTTGGGTGCCGGTTCTGGGGTTGTGTGATGACCCCTTGGGTGGGGTATCAACAGGCCTGGTTTGATATTCTCGATGGAACCTCAGAAAACTTGGTCTCGCAAATTTTAGGCAGAATTCGGCTATGAATTAAGGAGGCTATCATGCCACGCGAAGACACTGATGCCATGGATCATCATAATATTACAATATTGGTATCAAAAACCCTTGGGGGAAAAGAATCCCCAGCCAGCCCGTTAAAATGTTTCCTTGCCTTGCATCCATCCATTATTTCTCTCCGTCCTTCCTGTTTCTGCGAAAAAGCTTTCCGAAGAGTTTCTTCTTACTGCCCGCGTTAGACTTGTCGGGCTTCTCGAGCTTCTCGAGCTTCTCGGGCTTGTCGTTCTTCCCGTTCTTCTCGGCCCTTTCCTTGGCCGACGCAGGAGCGGCTGAAATATCCTCCCTAAGAAAAGTTGTCAAGCCAATAGCCTCGTCACTGCCACTACCGTCACTAAAGCCGGCCTCTCTTCGTTGCTTGAGCTCAGCCAGAGACACCACCTTGCCTAAGAGACGAGCCTGAGAAGGCGCACCTGCAGGTGCGAGTCTCTGAAGGTTTGCAGCCGACTCTGGGCGGCGAATCTGCTGACGCTGGTCCATGAGAGTAGCTACAGTTATGGTTTGTTAGCTTTTCCATCGACTCTTGGAAGATGCTTGTGGCTAATACTCACGCGGATACGGGGAGAATGCTACCATGGAGGTCGCGGGACGAACAGCGCGCTTCGGGATCGAGAAGTCGGCAACAGTGACGTCTCCGTTAGTCCAGATGACTTTTGGGGGCGGATACGGGTTATAGAAGTCGGGTGTGAACGTTGTGACAGAGGGAGAAGAGTGAGGGGGTGCTGGCGCTTGGGCGATGGTTGGATTATGGGAGATAGCTGGACCAGAGTCATAGTTGGTGTCAACGGACGTGCAAGGAGGAGCATCTGACGGCGCTTTCTTCTTGTTCTGAGGGATAGGAGGCAGCGGCTTGTTGGGCGGCGGGTGAATGGGCGACGACCATGGAACCGGCTTAGGCAGCGAGCGCAGCTTTCGGAGCGGGCGGTGCGTGGGAGTATCGATGTCCTCTCTCTCCTCGGCGGACTTTGACGCGGCGACGAGAGCGGCGGTTCGAGGCGACAGCACTTCTTCCATCTCGCGATGGACTTCGGCGTTGACATCCTTGATGAGTCTCGAAGCCGAGCGGACGACGGTATCTGTACTGGCGCCTGAGGCGAAGCGACTCCCGGGGGGCGTCGTGGTTGCTGGACTTGGAGACTTCATCGCGCTGATCTTCAGTGGCTTTGGGTAGATTTGAGATGCCGGAATATAGTCGAGGCTGTTAACGGCTCTGCCTCTGCGGACCTGGAGAGGCGGAAGATCTGTGTAGCGCGACTCGATTGCTTTGGTGACCGCGTCTTTCTGAATCGAGTCTGGTCGCCGGGGTAGCGGCTTTTGGCGAGAGAGGTCGGTAGGATTGACGGCAGGCGACGTAGTCGACAGACAAATGCCTGGGGATGGCGATGGGCTTTCGGCAACCGAGGCCAGAGCAGGCAGCCGAGAGATGTTGTTGCTTGGGTGCGAGTTATTGGAAGGAGCTTTTGGGGATGACCCCTCGATGCGAGAGCTACGGACATGTTTTCTGGTACTAGAGCGGCCGGGTAGTGGGCTAGAGTCAGGGATCGGAGTTTGGGAGCGACGAGAGGTTGAGGTTGAAACGGAGGTGAGTGATTGTGAGCCGGCACTTGCCTCAGACGCAGTAGATGACCGGTCGCGTTGCTCTGCGATGGAACCAGTGATTGAAGTAGACACGGTGCTGATGCTGCTGGAGGGTGCTCGAGAACGACGGTCAATGTTGCTATTGTACTCCTGAAGTGGCTCACTTGAAGCGTGAGGATGGGCAGATTGGGTGTTGGGGATGTACGAAAGTGGCGGAAGAATGGGCGAATGCTGCAAGGTCCTTGCCCATGAGCGGGTGGCATTAGAAGAAAGGCTCTCCTGTTGACGCGGGGCCAAGTCCTCTTGTCCATTCTCACCAGTGGTGCGCGCCTGCGACATGAAGTTAAGGGGTGTATGGCGACGCTCAGCCACAGGATGGCGGACAACGGTGATGACGCTGTCTTGTGAGTAAACCGAAGAGGTGTCTGCGAGCTCAACCTCGTCCTCTGAGATGCTTTCCAAGAATGTCTCATCAATCGGCTGTTGGGTCTGAGCGTCGTCCAATGTGTTGTGAGTGTCCAGTGTCCGCGTGACCTGAGGAGGTGCAACGAATTTGGTCTGTGCTGATAAAGGAGAGCTGCTGAGGGGAGAGACCGGAGCTGGAGGGAATCCATCATAATCCGCGTTGCTGGGACTGACATTGTTCTCGTCTCTCTCAACTGTGAGAATGGGTGAGTTGGGCCCAATGACGGTGCGGTAGGAAAGTGCAGAGTCAGGGCGGGACATCGGAATCACTGCAGCAGATTGTCTGTGCCTGTCGTTAGTGGTTTCTGCAAGCGGTGCAGCGAAGCTTTGAAGAGCTTCCTCCGCGTTCGCAGGAGTAGACGGCGCAGTAATGGGTTGTTGCGACGAGGCAGCCGAATATAGGCGAGTGACTGCAGCATTGGTGGGAACACCGGCCGTGCGGTTGGTATCTTGAGGAGATTGTTCAGATACACGAAGATTAGCAAGGGTAGCAGTGAAGGTGTTTTGAGAGGGTGTTGCACTAGCAGCTCTGTCATAAGCAGTGAGATGGTGCCGTTTTGTGCCTGGGTCTTTGCGAAAAGAAGATGACGGAGTAGGCTGGAAAGGAAGAGACCTCGTGAACTCACTCTCACTGTTTGTATGAACAGCGACAAAGAAGCCAGTACTCTCGTTGGTGGGAGAAGCTGATAGACCAGTGAATGGCGACTTGGCTGACTTGTGGAGGCTTTTGTTCTCGGTTGCCAAAGGTCTATCGAGAATGAAGCTGTCAACTGACATGCCGCGGCTATGAGTTGAAAGTGTTGGAGAATGTGAGTCGCCGAAGAACCGAGCCGGCAAAAGAGGAGACGAGGGGGCGAGATCCAAAGGAAGTGGGGTGAAGGAACGTGACTTTGCATCGTTGTTGTTGATGGTGAAACCAGATTTCAAAAAGTCAGATCTCTTCCAGTCTTTGTCATCGTCCAGCAAGAAGCTTCTCTGGACACCTTTGGGGATTCGCGGAAGCAAGAGGAACTCTTTGTAGCCCTCTGTCCAGGTCCAGATCAAAGTCGGCTTGCAAACGGTACAGCCCCCGTCCTCTTTGTCTGCCTTTGCCTTGGCGATGAGATATTGGCGAGCATACTCCATGGGAGACAAGCGGGGGGAGCAAGTCGGAATTTAGGGGGCGCTTCGTTGTTGCCGAAGTAGACGGTGGGATGCTGTGGCTGGAGGAGATAAAAGGGAAGGTTTGACGACATTGAAGGAGAGATCAAGTTCGAATGGTTGCGTAATGACGTGGCATAGGTTGAGATCCGCTCGTTGTCGGCTGTTCCCTTACGTTGCACCACGGCCTGGCTGAGATCTAAGCCGACACGTCTCATCTCTTCGGGGGCAACAGGATCGGATATCTGAGCCTTGTCGACGCCCGTACTTCGCTTAATTCGCAGCTTGGTCGCGCTGGGGACGGTTCGAAGAGGCGTCTTGGGACGAAGGGAGCCGCTGGACCTTGTGGGACGAAGGAAAGTTCGAGGAGCAGATTCTATAAGGGTCGCAGGCGGCAAACCGAACTGGTCAAGGAGTTCTTTGAGTGTCGGGAGCTCCGGCATGTCCTTTTCGAGATCAGAGGTAGCAATAAAGTTGGCAAAGGACTTGACTTTGTGGAGAATGTTGGACGGAGTGCGCGGTCGCTCAGTTGGTGTAGGGGGCTTTGCGGGCGTCTTTGCCTCGGTGAGCATCGAAACCATGTTCAGATCCGCCTCCTCTTGCTCTTCCGGGTCGCTCTCCCATGTGTAGGTTGGGGTTCCGTTGTCAACTTTGGCAGGCAGAATGAGACCATAGAGAGCAAGCTGGTGCTTCTCCCAACCCTTCTCCAGCTCAATGTGATGCGCCAGGGGGTGCTCGTGAAACTCCGTCTTGGACAGGTCATCGGGGCAGTCCAAGACAGGAGGTTCTTCGAAGTCGCAGGTCAATCCGCGGCCGTCGGATTTTGCGCCTGAGATCTCGCGACCGGGGCAGCCAGCGAGGAGAGGGGTTGGAAGAGGCGGAGGCGAGCTTTCAACAGTCCCCGTGGGGGGAGGAGTCTCATGGGTCAGTTGAGAGACTTCGATGGGCGCAGGTCGAGGGTGGGATCGTCGCAGGAGGCCAGAGAAGGGTGCAGACCTACCGGACTCACCCGATCCTCTGCTTGAAGTCCGGATTCGAGAATGGATGACAGAGGAAACTTGATGAATTGGATTCGGAGTATGCGGAGGCGTGTCGTTAGAGTGCGGCTGGCGCGACACATATCGAGAGTCATTTCCATCTTTTGTCTTGGACTTGGAAGCCATATTTGCGTGTTGGCAAACCCGAATATAAGAGTCGTATAAAGACAAGAAGAAGACGAAAGGTACGGTTGATGGGATGAGGCGAGAAGTTGGAGTGAAGCAACGATCCAAGGCGAGATGGAATCAAGCAACTTTCCATGAGCAGCGGATGAAAACTCTCAAAGAATGCGACAAAGTGAGAGGGCCAATGAGGCCAGTGTAGAGATAATACCTACGAGTCTTGCGTATTATCTCAATCTCCAAGAAACAAAATCCTGAAAATACTCGGGGTTGTTGAGTTGAGATGAGAGGGAGTGAGAGAAAAGAGAGGTTCAAGTCGCCGAGGGAAGGTCCAAGAGACAGACTGAGTGAGGTGAAAGCCTTATCAGGTAAAAGTTTTTTTTGTTGCACGACTTCAGAGAGCGAATCAAGAAAATATTCCATTGTGAGGAGATAAACAGATTCCACGGTGGGAAGGCGCGTCAAGCTGGGCAGTTGGGAAGGAGCGTCGGTGAGGTCGGTGCACGGACCGTGAGGCTCGGTGAGGGTGTGAGCTGGTGTTGACATGGAGCTTGTTTGTTTGTTTGTTGTATTTAACGCCTGGGAGCTCCCTGAGAAGGGTAAAGGGCGCCCAGGTTGACTACACTAGCAAATTCATACATGAGTCCAGCGCCAACCAGTCTCCCGTTGATCCGCCAGTCTACCCAAGCCTGGGGGGTCGATATATCAGTGTTTCATCCTGTCAAGTGCCAGATGGCTCTGCAGTTGTCGGTTTGATACATTTGAACACCTTGCCCCGATCAGTTCTATAGCTTTGCTGTGGTCTGGTCGGGGCAGACATGGAGCTTGGAAACCTTTGTTGGTGTGTAAGCCTGGACAGATTGAACATCTGCAAGGGGGCTGCACTTGTTAAAGTTTTGTTTAGATCAACAGACTTCATTTGTTTGCTCAAAGTAAGTATTATGCTCAAGGATGGTGTTGATGCTTAGGAGTTTCAACTTTCTGGGCTGGTAATCGGGCTGGCAAAGGCAACTCATCTGCCATGATCAGGGGTTATTTGCCTATCCCAAATCAACATGTTTTAATGTCTAACCTCAAGAATATTGACCTGAAGAAGAGAAGGCTTGACATGGGATCGAAACATTTTGACATTCTCCACGACCAACATGAACGGGACAGGTAGCCTATCATGCTATGAATGCTTCACACTCATGCAGATGGTAACCGAGTTTTGATTTGAGTATGACGGCGAACTAAGCAATAAACCAACAACAAGCCCATCAGATTCTGGGAGGGTGAAGGCATTGTGAACCACCATCTAAGGGAGTCTGTGATATTTCGAGTCCAACTAAGTAAGGTACAATGGTACAATTTTTGACAGATCGCAGGGTGGTCCAGCAGCCGTGCCGAGACGACCGACCTGCGTGGCCATCACCCATACTAACCAGGTAGAGCCGCAGAGAGGCAGGAGACTGTTGGACACTCTCAAGTCAGGCAGCATAATGATCCGGCGGACCGCTGCAGAGCTGAGCTGTGGATTCTGGAAGCCGTCGTCGGCTTATCGCGAAAGCCGGCTTTGGCGTGGTCAGTCGTTGGGCGCAACACCGACCCGCAGCTACCTGAAGATGGAACTTGGCGTGTGGAGTTCACCGTGAGCCATTGGCCAATCAGCTGATGCACCAGCCACATCTGCCCCGTGCCCATCACCTCATCGGGCGGGAGCACAGGCACCTGCGCCACACACCAGTCGCTGATTGGGTTCAGCCAGACAGGGGCACTGCCAAGGAAAAATAACGCGCCAAGCACATTCGTAGTGGGAAAGATGGCAGAAGGGACTGAAGCTTCTCGGGGGTCCCTCCTCCTTTGGTTGCTTTGGTTGCTGCGTTGGTGGCCTCTGTGCGAGTCGTCGCCCGTTTCCCTTGTGGCTTGAACTCGGACATTGACGGTGTGTTCCAGTTCTGTTTTCTGTTTTGATCCATAAGCAATCAAAATCTCGCACTCCGCCGCAATCTTCCAGGCCAGATCGTCTGTCTGTCTGTCTGTCCATCTGCCACTCCCCGCCCCCCATCCAAACTCAACAACCTTTCCACCCTCGTTCCCGAGTTCTCGCTTCGAGTCCGACACCTCCATCAACCATCGACACGAGCCCGCAGCAGGCCCTGCAGATGCTCGTTGCCCATCAACCATGGCACTGGTGAGCAAGGGTGGTCGGTTCATGCTGCTGCGACCCTCTCCGACGCCGACCCGGTGGATCGGGACGCGTGGCCGCCGCGGTCCTTGGGCGCTGCTGTCAGCAACGGTAAACACGGCATCGGCACCGCCAAAGTGGCCATCGTCGGCGGCCAGGACACCCGCCGTCTACTTCTCCACACATCCGTCGAGGCGATCCGGTATGTCGGTGCGCATGTCTTCCTTTTCCATCATCCCGTCTCTCCTCGCCCGTCCGATTGGTGCACTGGTTCCCTTCATTGGCTGAGTCCCCCCGTCCGGCTGCATGGTGGTGGCATGAACGAGACCCGAAGAGTGCGGCAGCACGAGGCTGGGCGTGAGATTCTCGCCCTTTGCAGATGCTGTCGACAGGGATGTCTGGTGCCGACGACCCGGAACTGCAGGCCAAGATGCAGCTTGTCAGATCGCGCCCAGCCTGTGATTGATGCCGCGCTGCCTCATCCACAAGAAGGCTATCGACGAGCCCTGAAATAAGCTAGTCATGATGACCTGCGGCAAGAATGAGCATACCGTGAGAGTGGCGCATAAATCACACTCTCTGAGCGCGGTTTGCCGCCCAGCTATCCGTTGAGCTGCAAGATGAAGCCATCGCGAGTTCTCAGGATGAGCCTGGCCGGGCCGGGACTTACCCAGGACGCCGGAGTGTCGACGGGGCGCACCCAGCCATTGCTGCCTTGCTCATCATAATCTCAGGAGACGAGACGCTCCTTCACCAGACAACATCCCAGTGACCCGGGGCCTTCTGGGCGAAACATCTCATCTGTCCTTTCACTCTGTCCCTCACATGACGACATTCGGTATTGTGAACGTGAACATGACTAACCTCCCACAGACCAAACACCATCAACCCCCAAACCGGATCCCGCCCCCAAACCCCAAGATGGCGGCGAGAGTCTCCCCAAAAAGATGCTCGAGTCCGCCGCGACTTCTTTCGCCTCGATACTCGTCCTTGCCGCCGGCTTCGCTATAGCAGGTTATGCCTACCACAAGACGTACAAGCGCATCGTCTTGAAGAAGATGACCCGCGCCTTCACCCCCGGCGACCCCGTTCTCGAACTCGCCGCCATCGGCAAGGAGGTGCCGCAGAACCCCGCCGAGGCCGACGACCGCTGGGTGCAGCGGCCGGAGCAGTCGCGCATCGACAAGATCGTCGACGGCTCCGAGGTTGGCCACTATTTTCTGATCCTGGGCGAGAAGGGCACGGGCAAGAGCAGCATGCTGATCGAGGCCATGCGCAAGATCGACGGCGACGGCGTCGCCATGTTCGAGGCCCACGCGGATCTGGAAATTGTGCGCATCCGTCTCGGCAAGGCCCTCGACTTCGAGTTCCACGAAGACTACATCGGCGGCTACTTCAGCGAGCGCGGTCCGCGCGACACCACGGCTCTGCTGGACATCGAACGCGCCCTCAACAAGCTCGAAAAGGTCGCCATCGTCAACCGTGCCACGCGCAAGAAGCCTCTGGTCGTCATTATCAATCAGATGCACCTGATCCGCGACGACGACGATGGCAAGGATCTCATCGAGCTGCTCCAGCAGCGCGCTGAGCAGTGGGCGGCCTCGAACCTCGTGACGATGGTCTTCAATACGGACGACTACTGGGTGTACGAGCGGTTCAAGCAGCTGGCCACGAGGATGGAAGTCATGTCGGTTCGCGATCTGCCCAAGCGTCAAGCCATCGCTGCGCTCGCCAAGTACCGTATAAAGTACTTCAACGAGAAGCTGAGCCAGACGAAGCTGGAGGAGGTCTATGACCTCGTCGGCGGCAGACTATCGTTCCTGAACCGCGTCGCCAAGAGTAGCGATATGATTGCTACGTGCAAGTCCATCTGCCAAGTCGAGAAGACGTGGTTCCTCAACCAGTGCTGGATCCTAGGGGCCGAGATGGACGACGATGTGATGGATCAGCAGAAGTGGGCGGTACGTACACTCTCCTCTCCCCCCTGAACGCCTTGGAACCAGGGCGCCGAAACCGTGGACGGGAGTCGCTAACGATAATCAGGCTGCCGCCATGGTCCTCGCGCAGGCGCTCGTCGACAGCGAAGAGGACATGGAGCTCTGGGACGACGAAAAGGGCCACGTGCTGCCCTCGTTCCCGATGCACAAGGCGCAGCAAATCATGACGCGCGCCGACTTCATCCGCAACATGGACCGGCTCAACCTCTTCACCATCGCCGCCAACGCCGAGGTGCGCGCATCGTCCGTGCCCATGCACCGCGCCTTCCAGGAGATCTGCGCCGAGAAGGGCTTCAGGGACTACCTGGAGAGCACGATCCAGCGCATCAGCGACATCGAGTCGCTCGGCCGCACGCGCGAGCTGGTGGCCAAGGATCTCGTTTTGGGCGGCAAGTACGAGATCGTCCGCGAGGGCAAGAACGGGGTCACGGTCAAGCTGATCGAGGGCGAGGACCGGGGTATGTATGTCTGAGACCGGACCAGTGCATGATGGGACAATGACGAGATCCTCGCGTCTTGCGTTCGCCCCTTGGGCGAAGGCCGGTCTGGGGTTTGGGGCTTGACGGTGAGATGGGATTTCCTCTCTTTTCGCGATGGGACGGGGGCCATGAAAGATCCGATAGGGGCGGTGGACCACTCCCACTTCCTTCTTTCAATGATCCATCCCACCCACCGATTCCAGGGGAACACCCTGAAGATCGGACATAGATCCGGCGTCGATCGATTGGCGCTTAGGTCGGGGCTGCTCATCCGATGGGGGATGAAGCCTGAAGCACGCATCGAATGAGATGGGATGACACCAGCTTTGACAGATACGTGTCGACCGCTGGATGGGGACGTTTCTGACGTGGCTGTAAGGATTGCATTGTTCACACTTTTGGCGTGGGAAAAAAAAATGGTGTGGCTGGGGGGGCGAAGCGATTGCGAATACTCTCTCTCTCTCTCTCTCTCTCTCTCTCTCTCTCTCTTAACTGTAAAGATACTTATAAAACGGGGGGTGAAGGGGGGGCCGCCGCCGGCTTCAGGTGATGTTACCCTCCTCCCCATGTACGATCGATCAATAATTTCCAGCAAATCAAAACTTCCTTTGTAACCATTCTTCTCTTACGCCCAATTCCCTCGCCATCGCATGACCCATGACTGCGAGTTCAAACTCTGCTCCGCATGGGCGTTGTTATCATGGTCAGGCCCTCCATCTCGCATTCATGTACGTTTGTAGATAGCGTGATTTCGCCGCATCCCTGTTCGGTGCCATCATGACTTGCCCTGTCCTTGTCGAGGGTTGGCGCTGCGCTGGGTGCTGCTGCATCTGGACGGTGTTGCTTTTGTTGCACCGCCCAGTCTCAGAACACCACCACCACGATCACGACCGCCTCGATTTGCTCCCGCAAAAGCCAACTTTCCCGAAGCCGCCGGGAAGCGCCATCCGCCTTTGCCCGGTTCCTCGGTAGATCGCCCCTAATCGCCAGTCTTTTCTTCTTTTTCTCTGCTTCGGTGGCATCTTCGTCAGGGACCGACCCTGGGGCAAATGAAGTGCGGAGGCGCTCCGCATCTCAACGGCCCCTCCCCTCTCTTCATCTCTTCTCCAGCATCTAATCAAGGGAGCCGGGCCCTTGTCACTCACCGCTGCGGAGGGAAGGGACCGAACACTCCGCTGCACAGGTGACGGCGTCTGCGAGGCAGCCAAATCACGTTTCCGTGCGACCGACCGACACACAGACACAAACACGCACACACACCCCGACCAAACGATCCAAGATTGGGGGCCACTCGCCAAGACCGAACCACCAACCATGGGAAGACTCCTCGGCTAAACCTCCTGCGTACATGGAGAGAGAAAAGAGGGCGCTCGGCTATCCAACCAGACAGAGTGCGCGGCATGAAGATGCTTCTCGCGCGAGACGTGGTCAAGATGGTGGCAGGGAGGGGGGATGATCATGATGTTCTTTGGTACAGATGGCTTTTGGGGGGAAAGGGGTCCGCTTTAGTAAGTACAGCAGGCCTCCCTTTACGAGTTTAGCTTCCTCGTTCACAACAGATGACTCGTCTCCATCTTCCTGCAGAATCTTACGGCGCCGCAGCCCACAGTCGACCCCATCCCGAAGCAAAACTCGACAACGATCAGGGCATTTCGTATCGGCAAGTACCAGATGTACCACCATGTATTGTTCTTGCTCTCCCCCACGACGCTGCTGCATGCACACCAAAGCAAGAATGCAAAGTAAAGGAGAAGACGGAGGAGCGGCGGGCGGTCAGTTCGGCTCTCACGGCCGCGTTGGCAAATGGGGATCTTCGCTGCATCAGTCGTCGTCTTTGTCCCGGACGTCCAGTACGGATGTGACAGCTCGTTCCCACCAAAGTCGTACGAGAAGCATCCGTGCCCGCGGGACACCGCTTCCCGTGCAGATTGAAGACTCCCCCCCCAACGAAAGGAATGAAAATTGAGAAAGCATCGTGATGCAGCAGTGAGCAGCCTGCTAGGTTAGATGACACTCTTTGAACGAGGTTGCGACCCGGCGCGGATATTCCTCCGAATGTCCCTCCAGCCTCAGACGAACGTGTGCTCCGTGCAGCGGGAAGCACCGAAAACGGGGTTGGCAGAGAAACCGCTCGCATTCAATCAGGGTCACCATGGGCCCGCTGGAGTTCAGGCGATCAAAGTCAAGCAGCATCCATCATGGTGTGAGGAGAGGCGCAACCGGCGCAGCATGTATTGTGTTGCGGTTAATCCTCCAATGCCTGCCGTGATAGCATCCGTTCTAGCATAAGCTGAAGCCTTCTTGTGACGATGCCCCGGAGTCCTCGCTGAAAACAGATCAGATGATGACCATGTGTGCAAAATAATCAAATCGGACACAGTCCGAGCCTCCCACCCCGAGATATTCCCTGTCTGCCCCAGTATCCAAAAAGCCTACACAAAGAGCCGACCCTCCCGAGTACAGTAAAAAACGCCGCGATATGAGCATCGAGTTGCAGAAATGAAAAGCCAAAATGCAACACACAATCACCCCCGTCCACCATGAACCGCAAACCATGCTGGGATGAAGACTACACCGGCCTACAGACTCGAGGGTCTCCCACCTGGCCATGCAACAGCCCCCCCTTTCTCTTGCCCAGGCCGCTGAGCAGCATCCGTTGCCATTGTCTCTTTGCATTTCGTATGCGTGAAGTCTTGATGCAAATTGGCCCCCCCTGTACATTCCGCTTCCGTTACGTGTCTCGTCCGAGAACTCCAACAACACAATTGCCGGCCCAAGTAGATGATAAAAAAGACCAAGGAAAATATAGCGACAGAATACAACACGCGGATATACCGACAGAAAAGCAAAAAGATCCGAGCACAGAGAGAGTGCCGATAACGTGGAAGGATGGGGCTGTGAGTCCCCCCCGGCCTGCTCAGGTGCACAGGAAATCAAGGCCGAGTCTTCTGGCCACGCTCTGCCAGTCCCAAACGGAGAGCCAATCGCCGAAATCCATCAAGCGCCAGACTTCTTCAAGGACCTCGACAACCCGGTCGCAGTTGCGAAGACCAGTGTAGCCCCGAACCGACCGGACGATAGCGCGGACTCGCTCTTGCTGCGCCGGGTCAAAGCAGGTGGTGCCAATGACCAAACTTGGCATCAACAAAAGAGTCAACGCCGGGTCCGACGGCTTGAAGCCCTCCATGATGGCCAGAGACTCTTCCACCGCAGAGGTGATGCGGTTGTCGTGTGCGGGCGGGCGGCGGATCGGGGGCGGAGACGCTGGCCGCTGCTCGTCAATGACGGCGCAGCTAGAGGAGCCGGCGTCCGATTCGTGCATCGAGCTTGTTCTCGACGGACCTCGAGAGCTCGGCTCGCGCTTGAGTTGCATCGATGAAGGGAACCCGCCAGCTGTGGTGGGACGGAGGCCGGGAGACGAGGCACAGCTCGTAGCGGTAGATGGCCGAGAGATTTGTGAGTGGCGGCGGGAAGAAGATGATGAGATTGAGGTGGCAACTGAGGTCGCTACGGAGAAGACGGAGGGTCGTCTCTGGGGGGATGTAGGAGGATAGATGGTGCGGAATAGATGCAAGAACATCATGTGCTTGTAGACCAAGCCAACCCGATGTCGGCTATCACCTGGCGGCCAGGTGGGCATCCATTGCTCAATGGCCTCCTGGATCTCCTGTGCCTGATACAGGATGTGATATGTCACAACCGTCTCGGAACCTCTGTAGAGATTCTCCCTGATGGTGTTTCTTATGCTTGTGATATGGCATAGATATTGGAACAACCCATCGGCGACGCCTAAGAGCCGGGGCGAGTCAAGAGGAACCAGAGAGGTCCAGTCTTCCGAAGCTAGGCGTGGACAGTTGCTTGTGGGATGCCACAGAAGTTCATCCGCGTAGATGTGATATTGGAAGAACTCGGTGATGAAGGCCAGGAAGACGGGATCCTCTGGCGGAGTTTCTTGGATAAGTCGCTTGTAGCCGCCGAGGTGAACTCGGTGAGCGCCATGTGGTTCACCCTCGATCAATGTGGTGACCACCAGGCAGAGAATCTGGGCGTAACGTGCGGAGAGGATCGTCTTTCGGTCGACCCCATCCTCCTCCCCGGTGCGATTCATGTCGGCGTACAAGGTTTTCATCGCTTGCTCTTCGTGATATGCCGATCTTGCCTGCAGTGCTTCTCGGCTGGTTGTCGGGTTTCTCTCCAAAAGTTTCGCGCCGTACGGTGTATCGAAGTCGATATGTTTACTGCTCATGGCGAGAATGGAGTGCATCACACCCTGGTGGAGATTTGCCAAAGGCAGAATGATGTCCTTGAATGCATTCTTGGCCTCCCCTTCGACGGTGAGGACATTGCTGAGATGAACTCCGTAATGTCGCCAAAAAATCTTATCTTCGACTGTGTCGACGCCGTTGAACAGGGGCTGCATGGTGAAGACAAGAGACTCCTCGTCTCCCAAGTGATCTTTTGATATGGTTAGACACTCACACGACACACCGTCTGGGGGAAACACTCACCGGTTGTTGCCTTTTCTTTGCCGCTTCTCCAGAGTTTCTTTTCATGATAGCCCTCGCATACGACGGCATTCTTCTCGCAGTTCATGCCTATCAAACAGTCAGACACGCCTAGGCTGTACGTCGGACGCAGCACCTACATCTCGGCTTTGCCTCGTCGCACTTCTTCTTTCGTCTTCGGCAGGTAATGCATCCTGTTTTGGATCGGCCCTTGGTAACCTTGCTCGGGTTAATAAGGGGCGCTACAGGATGCTTGCGAGGTCGTCCGCGGGGGCGTTTCTGTTTCGGCTCGTTCGTGGGTGAGATTAGAGAAGCTTGTGCTGGCGTCAAGGGGGCCTCCTTGACATCATCGAGCTTGAAGTCGTCGTCCAAAGGTTCGAGTTTGGGTACGGTAAGGATGTCGTCCGAGTCCTGTTCCCACACAATGTCGTTGTCAGCGTCGTCCCTGTCAAAGGTCTCAGCGTGGCCGGTGCTCCAGGAATCAGTGCAAGATGAGGATGCTGAGTGTACCATTGTCGGAGCGCAGGATGGGTCCATGTTCGGGATGTCTATGCCGGTACTGACGGGAGACAACGGGCCAGTATGGGAGTGAGAGAAATTCGTAGAAGTCATCCAGGCGGCTGTCGCCTGGGAACCGGGTGAGTGCGGGAGGAGCATGTCGTCTTGCATGTTGTCGTCTGATGAGTTGCTGTGATTATCCGACCACGAAAGATCCCCTTCGTCCGACACCATTGATAAAGCAGTGGAATCCATGGCTCGTCACTAGCGAGACCATGCCAATAGGGAAGGGTCAAAATGGAGGTGGTTGTGCCCAGTCGAAGATGAAGTGGCAACGGCGTTTCGGCGGCGGTTGGGCTGTCGATCAAATAGTAAGGCGGGAAGCCATAAGTAAGGACGCCGACGACGTCGAAGTGGAGCAACGGGCGGTAACAAGCCTTCTCCAAGGTGAGAGACCAATGTCGAACTGGATGAAGTACAACGAGGCGCAAACAGAGAGTCGTCAAAGATCAAGGCCGTGACGGACGGCTCAAGAAGAAGGGGAAAAGGCTGATCGCTGGAGAGCCGACGTGGAATGGAGGGGCTGAGATGGGTGGAGAGATGATCGCTGGGTCTTATTTGGAAAGCAGCTTGGCCGTCGACACGAAGTGGGAAGGAAAGGAGGGTCGTTGGACGACAGCATATGGGGCCAGCCGCTTCGACGGGCGGGATATGCACATACATATCTGCAGATAGCTGCGCTGCTAGTGGGCAGGATGTCGGGACGTCGACAGGGTTTGGAGGTGAGAGCGAGCGAAGACATGCAGAGAATCGATGTTTCTCCCACACGCACTAACAGGTCCCCTAGCACTTTAGCTCCCCACATGCAGGGTGTACATGGTACACCACCTGCGAATGGGAGAGTCTTGTTTCCCATACGATGGGTGAGTATGGGCGGATAAGGAGGGACGACGGTGTGTAGGATGTGAGGTGAGGTCTCACGTCGTACCAAGTCTGCCAAGACCAGGACGGAGGGTGCTTGATGCTGGTCAGGCCAGGCCTCTCGCTTATCCTCCGCCTCCGGAGCACACAGCACCTAGGTGTCTGTGCCGTCGGTGCCGTGGGCCAGATAATGGCAATAATAAAGCCAGGTATCTGTCGTATATCGGAAAGAGCAGCAGAGCCACGACGGAATCGCTGTCAGCTTGGCTGTCGTCGATGGTGGATGGCGTGTGGGTTTCTGCTCTTCTTGGCGGTATCTCTCCACTCTTGGTGCAGTGGTGCGGTACGATCAAATGCGGTGCGGTCAGTTTCTTAGTTCGCTGGTTTTTGAGCACTCAGTCGAGAATGAGGAGACTTGCAAAAGCGACACCAGGCAAAGACGAGATGTGGTGCATCTTGCCGTTGTCCCTGTTTGCTCCCCCTCCCACATCGCCTGGGTCCTCCTCGTCTACCTCCTCCTCCTCCGACTGTTCTGGGGGTCCTCACCATCCATTCATCGGCCCTGGTCGCTGCTAGCGTAGTGTGGCCGACCACCCCTGCCAGTATAGGCCAAGTACCCTCATGTACTGGAGGTCGCTACCCGCACGACAGCATCCCCACGATGGCTCAGGGAATTCTGATTCGCCGTCGTAGAAATTCTGGTGGTATCGACAAGGGCCAGCTTAGCCAAAATATGGACTGTGCGCACACCCCTCGAATCCAAGTCACGCTCGACAGAGCGTTGCGGCGCGGGGAGTCCACCGCAACGGAGATGTGAGTACGGTAATCGTCAAGTAGGAGCGAGAAAGGCCAGCTCGACGAGAGGCCCGGACGGTAAAGAACCCTTGTTCATTGGCGGCGATGATGACGAGAGGCAGAGATGAGCAAAGGGCGATCGTCAACCCGCGCGACTCATGAATCGTGCTCCAAGGAAAGTAGACGGGCCGGTGACCAGGAGCAGAATGAAGCTGTTGCGCCGACATACAGGGGTGGAGGGCCTGGTGTTGCGGCGTCAAATGAGTTATGGCGAAGAGAACTGACCGGAGCTGTCGAGAAAGTGTGGGGGAAAGAGGGGAATTCTGGCGGAACTCGGAGATGGGCATCGGGGCTTCAGCGCTCATCGCATCGTCCTTGTCTCTGAATGTTTGTTGCTCATCCTCGAACGGACAAGTCTCCAGTCAAACCGTTCGGCTCACGGTAGTCAAGCGTGCTCCGTAGCCTCAATTTCGGGCACAGAACGAGTCAAATGTTGGCCGGTACTTGGCCGTGGGCGTTGGAACAACGGTTGGCAACAGAGGTCGGCTGTACCATGATATCATGGTGGGTAGTGAGACGGAGGGTCTTGCTTCTGAGGCCTGTCACTGCATATGCAAGAGGCTGGATTGGGAAAGACGACTGCCCCTAGTGACTTTGGCCAGAGTCAAGAGACGGGCAGCGTGTGTGTGTGTGTGTGTGTGCGCATCGCCTGTCGGCGAACTGGTACAAGCCAGCCCATGTACCTGACCAGGCTGGTGTTGTGAGCGGAAACCATAGACGGTGTGTGGGATGATGCCGCATGGGTTGTGCGATGGACGGGCGTGGGCGTCCAGTCACAGACTCCGTGGATCTCTGTTCTCGCTGTCGCCTCGTGCCAAATGCCGCGTCGTGGAAAGAGAGGGAAAAAGGAAGGGCAAAAAAAGGGGGGACCACTAGCGAGTTGATTTGACGCAATACACACGGCGACGTACTCGATAGAGTAGTCTGCGGATACAGTTGTTGATCCATGGCATGGTAGGGACCAACCACGGCAAGTCCAGCTGGTGGTTAGTCAGAGAAAGCGCCGCAAGTGCCTGAGCTCTGCAGGATTGGTTCAAGCCTTTGGGCAGAGACACATGGCCGGCGTAGTGGAGTCGAGTAATGCGCGAGGTGAGGAGAGGTGCATCGCGATGCGAACAATTCCCATATGACTGGTTGAGTCGAGGGCAGGATTCGCCTCATTGAAACCTGAAACTTGTCGGATGGGTTGTCTCTTCTTTTTTCCCACTGCGCTGTCACCGCGCCGTGCCGAGTTGTCACCGCAATACGAAGGCGGCGCGCTGGGCCGGGCTGCATTTGCATTGGCTCTGGCGCTGGGGCTGGGATTGGGAGTCATTTGTCGAGAGTCAATACTGAGCAGTCAACACTGGGATGAGCGTCATCGGCATGCCGCTACCGATGGGGGGTCGTGTCGTCCTTCGCTGGTTCAGATGGGGTATGCGGCGTCTTGTCTCTCCTCTATCGCCTCACATCTGTCTCCGGCCGATGGGTAGAAGTCGGGCATCGCATGATTTGCGGGACTTGAGTGCTCGGAGACACCGGGAACACCGGGAGAACGTCGACATGTCGGTCGGCGGCCAGTTTGATTAGGGCGAGGATCTAGCGTGTTCGGTGCTCCGCGGCGATGGCTGTCGACCTTGGATGGGCTGGTCTGCCTAGCACTAGCACGGTGAGGTGAGGTGAGGAGTGGTGAGGCGGGAACACGGCGGGCCTCGGGCATGACCCTGCGACCCGGCGCCGACGGATCCCTGCACCTCTTAACTGTGAAGAGGGACCGATTGATTGCCCAACTGGTAGACTGATTCCGTTTGTCGAATTCGGGGATTCGAAACTGCTTCGTACAATGCGTAGTGTTGGTTGTTGTCCGTGCTAGAGAGGGGGATCCGCAGGCCGTGGTGTTGCTGCGGCAGTGGCTGTACTGCCGCCGGGCTGTATTGTGATGCCGTCGGTTGCTGGCCCCGAGACAAGTGAGACGCCGAATGGGGGGACTTGGTTTGGCTTGTCCCATCACCATGCAATTGTCTCTGGGGACTTGACTTGAACGAAGCAACGAGGAAACATGCACAACGGGCAGGGAACTCCCTTCGTGTCTCTTTCTCCCTCTCTTCCTCCCTCTCCCTCTTCCTCTGTGCCTGAGGAGCCTGACGAGGAGAGAAGGGCGCACCTGCCTAGAGAGGCCGGTTTCCGCAACGGTGCGGGCTTGCCTATTGATCCAGTCTTTCCATGCACCTTCCATTCTTCCCAACACTCCAACGACAGAGGCAAGTGCATCGAGCCTGCGCCTTCCCAGGACGGCTACAGCCATTCCACAAACTGTGTGCACCCCGAGCCCGACGAATCTGGATGGACGGACGGGATGCTTTGCCAAGCTCCTTCCTCTGTCATTGGCCCTGCGCTGTGGCCCTCGTCCGTCTGCGCCCTCGCGCCCGTGGCACGCGGGAGAGACCTTCAGCACTCGATCGCAGGCTTCCATAACGTGCGTCCCTTTCCGTCCCGTTGCGTCCTGTCAACGTCAACAGTGTTCACGTCAACGCTCCGTGATGCACTGTGCACTCAGCAGACTCGGCTGCTACGTAACTTAACACTTTGCCAGCATGTGGCCCACTATCAGCCGCTGTAGATGGGCCCACTGACAAGCAGCAGGCCGCTAAGCCCAGGATAGAACGGCCATCTCTGGAAGGGAAGGGGCCCCTGCGCACTGTGGGGATGCTGCTGCCAGGACCCTTGGTTCCTTCCATCTTTCAATCCTCCTGCTTTCCCATTCCTTCCTTCCCAGGCTTCCTCCTCCGAGGGCACGGAATCGGAACACTGTTCAAGGTACCATACGATGTTACACCATGTACACTCGCACAAGGCGAATAGGTACGTATTCCAAACAGTCAGCCATAAGAGCTGCTCCTACCTCCGAGTATGCAATCAACCCGAGCTCGACTCTCTGCCCGTTCGCTCGCCCGCTCTCTGCCCATTTCCTTTCGGGCCTTGCGCCGTCGGAGAAAAACTCCCTTCCGTACCTGACTCTCCGAGATCCCGTCGACCACAAAGTCTCGAGTGTTGGGTTGCTACCTTGAGGAAGTATCTCGGCGCTCCGTTGACCCCATGCTGTGTTGCCCATCAGCGCTCCAAGAGAGATACGCCGCCGCCACCACCATCGCTGCCATGCCATGCCATGTAGCCCCCTCCATCGCCTGTTATTGTCAACACGACCGACAATCCCGTCAGCGCTGGACTCCACCCGACGACATGGCGTCCCTTCCAGTCCCACCAGGCGCTCTGAGACAAGACGCTCGCTTTTGCTGCGCATCTCGCTCTCGTCGGTGGCCCCATGACAATGGACGGCCATTGTCCGAGTTTCGATGCTTCCAAGACTTTGCCCAGAAATGTCCCGGCAATTGTCGGACCGGATAAACCCTACGCCCTGTGGACATTCCCACTTCCACCCGTGTTTGTGGGACAGTATGAATCCACCGCTGATGCCTGTATGCAAGAATCCAGTTCACCTATGTCACCTCCCCGATCCCCGTACAAAGTCGCCGTCATGCGCCGAGGTTGGGTTTCAAGCCAGACCGAGCCGCTTTTCATCATACCTACCACCGTTTCAACCCTCGGCGGATTTTGATAAGGTCTGCCTATCGCTGCCATTCTTCAAGTCTCCTGGAACGACGAAAAGCCTCGCTCAAGTCGTCGCGACCCGGTCCGCCTTGTGACATCGGCCGCCGTTGGCCTATCTGTCCCGCCCACCGCCGATCCAGCAGATCTTGGACCCTTCGGGCTCTGCTTTTTCGCCTGCTGCCTCGGCCGATATCCGGCTATTTTATTTGTTTCCTCGTCGGCTAATGAGCATACGCCCACGCCTGGGTGATCGAACGGCTGAGGTACGTTCAGCCAGCAATAGTCATTTTCCCGGTGCTCTATCTGCTGGGTCAGAGAGGCCTTATCTAAGCAATCTATCGCCCGCTCACTATTCATCCGCAACCTGAACGGGCTTGTTTGCGGCATGTCACGGATTAATTCTGACGCGTTGCTTTTGGTGATCCACTCGTCAAAAAGCAAGTCTTCATCCCTCCATTTTTGAATCTCCTGACCCGGCACTTTGATCCCAGCATTGCCGGCATGCCCTTAACATTACAAGATGCATCATCGGGACACTGCATTGCAGAAGAGTGTGTTCTAAGGCGCTCTGGCATGACATGCAGTTCCGACACGATATCTACTACCAGTCCAGCTATCACTTACCACGCTTGACCCTCCTCGGAGTAGTGTGATTGGACAAATCTAAAAACGAGCCAAACTACGACCGTGGAGCGCATGGCACGACTTGAGACTCTCTGCTCGCCTTTGAGTGGAAGCAAAGCAGTCCAATCAGTGTCTCTCATCCGCTGTCTGCAAAGTGCTCACGTTGAACGGCATTATGCGCCGAGCCGTTTATTCTAAAGTCTAAGCGGGGAGGGGTCGCATCGGCAGCGGTCCTTCCTAATCCTGAGCATGGCCCCCGATCCGGCTCTGGGCTCATTGCAGGCACAACGTGCCGATGCCATTGTGCCCCCACGCTCAGGTTATTGAACTTTGCTTCCAAACTTCCTTTTTGCTGGGGATAACCCGACAACTAGGCATCTCAGGTAAAGGATATGTGAATACCAGAAAAAATTCCTGCAAATGCCCTTCTTCCCGGGCTTTCGGTGCGTTGCGACAGCCTGCTCTCACCAAGCCACGAGGAGGGAATGCTGCAACATTCTTGGTCACCGTGCAAGCCCAGGCATCCAACTCCCATCCACTAGTCTTCCGCTAGTCGTTCTGGTTGCAAAGCTAGTTGATGCTCGTCAGGGTTGCACACCCGTGGTCCATCACCCACTGTCTGGCAGTTTCAGTCCACGGGCGCTTCCAATGCTCACGTTGGGTCATGCTCGTGAACGCCACACAGCTTTGCGCGTCGCCTGGAAGTTTGTTCCAAGAGGTATCAAAGAAATGGGTCTGATTGTGCTGCGCCTATTGACTTCTCAATATATTTGCACAACAAATCAAATCGGGGGTATCAGTGGTCTACCGTCGTGACGTTCCTTGCCCATGACTTGACACAGTTTGCGTTGCACATGCTGTTGTCAAGCACAAGCTTGAGGGCCGATGTATCTCACCTTGACTCAATTCCACATTCCAGATCTCACTTATCCATTACTTCAACTTGACGTCCATTCTGTCATGGCCTGTTGATTCTATCCTCGCACCAACTCCTGAGAACCCCAAGACACAGATTAGCCTGCCATTAACATCCCTAACAGCGCCACATCTGGCACATGGGCAGAGGTGGTACATACATACTTATCCGTCTGGGGGTTGAGACGCGTGGCTGAGACATGCATACAACTCATGCTGGAGGAGGGCGGGCGAGGGGCACTTCGCAGACTCCCAAGTTTTCCCCGCCCGTCGTAATCAGATAGCGTAGTGTATTGTCGGGTTGCCTAACATGGAATTCCAGGGCATTGGGGCCCTTGTCGGACAAGGCCTACTAGACTGGGAATCCAACTCAGCACAGCCTGGCCAATGATGTCCATCTCACAACGAAGATGGGCCTCGTCGAGGGCGGCTGGTTGAAACTGTAGAGCGGGTTTCCCCCCAAGCCTGTCCTAGCGTATCCCAACCTCTTGTCATATATCACATTTTTCCACCCAAGTACGACAGGTCAACTAAACTAGGGTATAACGGAGTAAGCCCAATGGCATCAGCACTGATTGTCGTTAGGGACAAAGCACAACAGCCCGTCAACTCGGCATCGCGTCGTCTTGTTGGGTCAACCGTTGCCGCCGGGGAGGAAACATGCCAACCGTTCGACGAGGGCCTGTGCGAAGTCGAGCAACGAAGAACCCCGACGGCAGTGAATTCGGCCGCCCGAGCGCAAGGCTTGGCCCATTGTCAGATCTGGCTACTTCCCGTCACCATTTTGACTTTCGAGACGGTGCGTGCCGTCGACGGCTGGTCTCCACAGACATTGGATCACCATCAGTGCACAGTCGGCAAATGCCCGTCCGTCCCTCTTTCAACTTCAAAGCCGTGCGGTATGGATCATGGCCCGTTGGTTACTCGCTCTAAATCTCGATACTGCTTCGTTCTTTTCTCCGATGTTACCTTGGCCGTGGCATTTCAAGGCTCGAGTGCAGGGCCAGCGTTGCAGGTGGTGCGGCGACGGGCTATCCATGCAGCCAACCCGCAACAGATATGTCCATCATCCAACAAGAAAGGGGGGCAGGATTCGGCTCATGCAACCATCTTGGCTCATTTATCCCTAATATGGACCGTTCAAAAAGAAAGAAAAAAGTCCACGCTGCCAAATAAACGGGGAATAGAGCTGCCGGAGAGCCCCCATTGCAACCTCAGTCGAGCTCGCAGCGGGACCACACTCTCCCATCCTTCTCCACGGAAAACTACTTTTGCTGTCGTCAACCTAGACCCATGGCCCAACAGCATGATCCTGGGCTATGCCTGTCATGATCAAGACAGTCTAACTTCAAGGTCGTTAGCGGGTGCCCCAAAAGCAATTTCGAATACTTGAGGATACTTTGCACCACCCCCACCAACGTTCTGTCGCAACCCTCCATTCATTGGTGCGCATTCGGCTCGCTGGCGATTCACTTTCCTTGCTCTTGGCGGCTTGGGTTACTACTGTACATAGGAGACTCGAGCTGTGGGTCCTGTCCCTCATCCTGTCCGGCAGGCACCTTGATCGTGGTTCGCTCCTCATCCTCCTCGTGTCCCCATAAGCGAAAGGGGTCCTCAAAGAGGACCTGAGACCCTCCATACCGCTGCAGAGCCCGCTGCAGACTTGGTGATTTTCGCAGGGAATCATCAAGTGGATGATTCATCAAAGGAAGCAATCTCGACGATTGCTTCATATGCTCTACCACCCCGTTCTGTGGTAGACCTGAGAGCCGAAGTCAACGGGTCCAGCGTAATACTCCTGGTCCCGTCATTCCATCTCACTATCACCACCGCAGCTCCACGGCGAGAGCAATCCCGATGTTCTCCACACGACAAATAGATGATCTTCAGCACCGCACATGCCTGATGCCTGTCCACGCTGTGGGCTTGCACTTGTTGCACGCATCGCGGCCGCCCACCTGCGTCGGCATTTTTGTTGGCGGCGTGTTGGCGGCGACTTCTTCCGTGGGTTCTGAATCTCCTACGTAATGAACGACTACGCAAAACCACATGTATGCTCTAGGGCTATGAATGAGTGCTTGCTCGTGCAAGATGGCCGATGCTTCAGAGTTCGGACGCGACCTCACACCGCCAAATGGCGCAAAGCACGTTCCTGGGCTTCCCTTTTCTTTGAAAGACGGAAAAATGGCAATCTAGTGAAAACACCGTCCGATCTACCCTCATTAGGGCACGCGAGCTGCCGCTGCGACCGAGATCGAAACAAAACTTGAACCAGTTCCAAACGCACGGAGTAGCAACGTTCTTTTGGTGGGCAGCAGCCAACTTCGGCTTTTATTGACCCACGGCCCTTCATGGCGTCCTTCGTCGCCTCTTCGTTCCCGCAAGTGTCAGACGATATGAAAGATCGGGTTCCCCTTGATCGAGCCGATACTACTTCTAGTAAGGCGCCGGACGGACGACCATAGACCTCCATCTTCTCCGGCGGCCTATTTGCAGCACAGACCTACGCCATCACAAGCTCCGCTTTGGAAGCAATCCGCAAGGCTCGGGGACCAGGGCTGGGTAATCAATCAGCTGGGCCACCGAAAAGATGTGATTTATGCCAAGTTGGCCAACCACCACTTTCGGCGCTTCATTCCTCGCTTTCATGTTCCCATGGGCAGCAGCCTTGTTAGATCGGCAACTAGCGTACGCCCCAGAAGGAACAAAGCACAGGCATCCGACGCTGGCCAAGTCGTTTGTGACAGTGGTGTCGCAGACAGGATTGTCCCGGCAGGAAAAGGCGGTGTCTGGGTTGTCTGGATAAAGAAACCCGAACACGTTGGTTTCGCAGCAGGGAACAAGCCAATTCCAGACCTCGGTGCAAAGGTTCTCCCTTAATAAACGCTCCGATCACATCCAGTTCAGGCCCGGGCTCCGCAATCGTAAACGACCAACGTTCACGTAGCAGACACGACCACCAGACGCAGGCCGTGATGCAGTTCTCGGCATCGCCTCACACTTCAAGGCGGGAGTTCAGCTTAGTGTGCGGTGAAGGCCTCATCCTGTTTCTTTTTAGGCCTTTCTGATTTGGACATGGAGGTGCGTGCCTAAGAGTGCCTCGCAGCCGTCGCTAAGTCTAAGTTGGTGCTAGCCCATCGCTAGAGGCGGTGGTGTCTGAGAAGCTAGCACCCCGTTAGTTCCCAGTGCCCAAACCTGCTTGGGAAGCTGCCTCAGTGCGATGATCTCGTCATAATTACCAGGCCATTGATTTGCAAGCATGTGTAAATCGTTAACGGGTAGTCGCCGAGAATCTCTCCGTTGAAACTATTCTGCCCAACATATCGATATCTGTCCTATCCACATCGCGCAGCATGCGGCAGATCTCCCGCAGCCTACAGGATCTAATCTTGATTGCGTGGACCCACTGCCAGTTGACCAACTTCTCAACTGTGTGATCAAACCTCGCCCTGATGCCTGGATGCCCGACGGGGGAGCTTACCATCCTGCATGGGCAGAATTAAAGAAGATCAAATTCGCGGGCAGATATAGTTGGGCCAGATTGCAAAGTTTGCGAAGCCGGATTTGTCGTGCCACTAACGTGTGATATTCGACACGACGGTCGCAACCGACGCTCGACGAACGTGCAGCGGCCGCCTGACGGTGACACACCTAGCACTAGGGCTTCGTTGACAAGTACCCCGTGCCCTCCGAGCTTTCGGGATTCCAATCGTTGCACATGCTCTGCACAAGGCCAGCAGGTGGGGACTACTCGATTACCGGCCTGTAGCTGTTCACAGCTAAAAGTCCAGAACAAGACACGACTCCTCGTAACCTTTCATCCGAAAGTGTGCATGATGATGGGTCTGCCGGCTGCCCCTCATGTGACGGAGGTTGCGTCGCTTGCGCCTCTTAGACCAACTAAAAAGGATGTAAGCGTCGTGCTGCCCGCTCAGATGCGATCTTCAGCTCGGATAGGACAATCTAGCCGCAATGCAAGTTACATTGTGAACGATTGCTTGGCTGCTCCCAACCGGGTCATCCCTTTTCCAAAAACCAAATAGGGAGTGCGCGAATCGCTAGGTACGAGTCATTTATATGTCATCACTTCGCAAAATCACTCATATGACCCTAAGTTGGTACGGTTGATATTTGGACTCTTTTCTTGGCCTGATTCCGTTGAAGACCTTAGAGACCCTGTCAACTGTACATCGACACCTGTTATTATCTCCACTCTAGACTGGCTGACAGAGTTGTCATACTGAGTGCAAGCTGCCCTTCATCTTTGAAGGGTCTGACGAATGAAAACCCGGAAAGTGCCGGCCACTGATCCGATAACAGGCCTAGGTAAGCCCTAATGTGGCAATCTGCTATCTGACGGTGACGCACTCCTGTTCTCGACCAATCCAGTCATCCGTCCACTTGACCTGGCAGGTGATCTATCATCACCACGCTTTGACGACACAGCCTACCCCTGATTTTTCTAGGTACATGGCCCATCCGACACAATACACCCACTCACTTGGAAGCTTCTCTGCGAGAGCGACAGTCCAAGTCGCAGCCGGTGCTGCCCTGGAACACTAAAGCCTTACCACGTGCCTCATCCTATTTTCTTCTCTCTAAAACCCAGAGTAGCTTTCAACAGAGAGATTTTAGTGGATCGATATATCACTGAGCAAAGCACTACAGCTTTGAGCCGCGCGGTAAGAAAACCGGTTGCCGTGGCCCAGTGATCCCCAATTCCTCCATTTCCCCATCTTCATCTCCTGTGTCTTCTTGTGACCAGTTTGTAGCTTGCTATTTTGCAACAATACGTATCATACATCTTATTTATGTCGTTACTACAGGCAGGTATCTGCCATAATAGCTTGGACTCTTTGGTCAAGGATTAAATACTCGAGGTAATAGTAAGACTTTGCAAGTGTGACAACCCCTCTCACTAATACTTGGTACGCGAGCTTACTAATAATACTCCTTCAACCAAGATTCTTAGAGTTACTACTTGTTACTCACTTCACACTGCAAGCTTTTCGTCCTTTTTTTCTTTCTTGTTACAGATCTACCATACTCGTTGCTTTCCATGTATCAAAGTACCGAGGTATTATACCCCTGTCTAGTGTACCGAGACATAATTTGTCAAGTCACATACAGTGCTAGTATTGGAACTGCTCGCATAGCGACTGGCCCTCGTACTGTTTGCCGCCTTCGACGTCACCAACTACGGGCCCAGTCATTCGTTTGCAAGTGTTGGTAAACAATTGAATATTCCCTGTGGTGAGACTGGCAAATTAAGTCCCTTTTTCCACCAAGGTCGTAGCGAATGGTGTAGCCTAAAGGCGCAGCGAACTTCCAGAACGGAGGATAGTCACTGTTGAATTCCCATGGCCTAACGACTACCGACTCTGACTAGCAACTCTGTGAAAAGACCCTCCCGTTTTTTTTGGTGATCCATGACGAGAAGTGCTCTTTTCTATTATGAGTCAGAGTATCGAACCATACAAACGGGTAAGGGCCGAGGCGCGCTGCAATACTGGGCAGTGTTAGGGGTCGATCATTGTAACACACTTCTGGTCTCATAGCGATTTAAGAGTAAGCGTGCCATTGATACCAATTGCCGGGTTGTCGATGGTTACGGTATACTTGGGGCTGCCTTGTTCAAGACTAGTGCCAGCAAAGAACGCACCGGCGCCGTGCCAGACAGAGAGGATCCCGTTCTCATCGTTCTTGATGGGTGGTGCCATCAGCAAAGAAGCTAGAAATCTAGACACTGAGCAACCCACCAGGGTGCACAAGCTCCTGGAGCCGGAGTTGTAGAACGCGATGGTGAGCGATTCGTTCTTAGAGGCTGTGGAGACGGCATCAAAGTACCACCTGCGCAATATAAGCTTCAACTGCCACTTAATACCAGTTTTGTTGTCCTACCGATCGAATGTCGTGTCGTTGACGCCGGGCTTCAATTTCCGCCTATTGAGATTGCCCGGCTGAGATAGGACGAGGTACTGTTGATCAGCTGGAACGGTATCAAAGACCGCGTAATACTGTTAACTAGCCGCCCCTGTACCAATATGGCACTAAGTAAGGAAACGATAAGTGCTAAGATATCTATTTCGTGATGCGAAGCTCGAGGTCGTAAGAAAACCTCCGGGAGTGTGAAAGTATTTAGGTGCGACTATTAGGACTTGGCGTGCAGAGAGTCCTTCAGTTTATTAACATTATTAGCACTAATAAAAGGTTTTAAGGACCTTAACTTCGGATCACACAACTAACAGGTAGAGTAACAATTAAGAACTCATGTCATGATCCTAGTACTTTTCATCACGCCTTCTATCGCACGTAACGCCAGGGAGACGTTAGTGCCAATAGTCAATCAGAATCAAACCCTACTGTAGTATTTCAGTTACGAAATTTTACACCAGAAAAGCTTCTAATCATGAAAACATAGGGATGCACGAAATCTACATTAAATACTCCATTCCACGTTAGTCTGTACCCTCCGCTGGTTTGCGTGGCCTGATTTAACGAAATCTATCTCCTAGAGCACCAATTGCTGTTTAGCGACCAGGTTACCATTGATTATCTTGATTCACAAACCCTTTAAGCTAGCATTCTGTCACACAGGCAGCTTACAAGAGCGACTGTTGATATTGCCACGCGACACCGCCTTCCCACGCGAGGTCGCTTGCGGACTCTGGAGCGAGCCAGTATATAACAACAATTCGTGCCAGAATACCTATATAGAAAACAAGCCACTTCCAATCCATGAATTGCCCTCTAAGCAAGGATTGCTTCGTGATACACACATAAAAAAGCACTACAACCGCGCTTTGAAAACCTAAGATACAGCTATTCCATTACTAGTCAAACTTAAATCGCAATGTGTCACGAGCCTGGATGGATACCACGAGGGTCAGAGGGGTGACCGAGGCCATAGGGGTAGGGGTCACGCGGGAGACCACCAGAGAGGTTATTCAGAGATCATAGACGGACAGTTTAGGAGAGCCTTGGATGCTCCGACATGGATGAGGGAGGCCTTGAGGGCACTAGTGGGCACCCGGAGCCTCTGCCTCAGGGCCACCGATGCTTATATATAGGGGCCGACTTCTCACAGACAGAAAAAGGGAGGTCAGAGATGAATGCAGTCACCCATTCATACCCATCTTCGTTGTTGACCTCATCACTCTGTATCGCGGCCCCTGACACAATGCAGGCAGGTAGCCAGCCTGCTATATTCGTTTACTAAAATGTCAAAGCTATGACGAATTACACTTTAACCAGAAGCTGTATTTCATAAGGATACACAATCAGAAAATCTTCCATAATAGAGCTACATATCTTTTTGTTTTTTATGGCTAGGTAGGCAACAAGCTAATGGCCAACAGCCTTCCTATTAAACGTGCTACTTAAGTCCCACAGAATTTAATCAAATCTGGCTCGTGCTGATCACCCTGTTAAACAAAGATCGGGCGACCTTAGAAGGGTAGGCTCCGTCCGCACTTAAACGTCTTAATGACCTGAAATACGCAAATAGATCCAGTTATTATCTACAAACCCTGTCATGACGCTATGAGACTATATACAGACTGCCTTACCCCTCTCAAGAAACTAACAACTGTAATTTATGTCCGAGAGAACGCGAGTGAAACTAACACAGTCAAGTATATTAAATCACGCTTTTCGGCAAAAAGTACAAATTTTACAGATTCGATCTTCGGCTTTAAAACTGGTAGTGGTAAGAATGTACACAACCCACGCTACTGTTAGAACATGGAACTGCGTTGACGCCGACGTTGACTTGAAAGATCGTCGAGCCGCCCTGGCAGTTGACTTCGTTATAGACCCGAAAACTCATGCCTTGGCTTCCCACGTCGTGAAATCCACTGGAGTGGTGCCTCGATGCCGTAGCAAGCGTCCCGATATCTATCAGAACAAGATACGACGTTGTGAGTCTGGTCGCAGTAGGATGTGCTCATTGCAAACGGGTATTTCGAGACAAGTCCCGCTGGTGTCAGGAGTGTTAAGATGTTTGAGGAATGCATCCTGGTTTACGTTCAGTCTTGGAAATTTCCGACGCGGAAAAATGTGCTAAAACGTGCTTTGTCGCTAATGCTGTGAAATGTGGAATATGGGAAACCGATTGACAGTAGCAGAAATGTCAAATCAATAAGTATCACCTTTATGTAATTATTACTTAGCTCGTAGGGTGCTTAAAGAGGTGAAGTCCATTTTTCATACTGGTCTTGTTGTTTATTAACCGTGCTTCTTTCAACTCATTACTTGTCGATAGAGCCCAAAGCCGACATGCGGCTAGTTGTTAAAATTGTCGTTAGTACTGCAAGCTAAGCTAAAAAGGTTTGCTGCGGCGCGCCGCGATATTAACAGTGCTGAGAGTTTGCTGAGAATTGATTGTAATTTATTCGTCCACTCTTCCCATGGATACGCCGACAATGTGGCAACTATGCAAGATGTTGAGGAACGTTGGTAGACAAAGCCTCTTAATTACTACGTAGATACGTAAATAACACTGAAAAATTGTTAGGAAAAATTTTAATAGATGCTTATTTAGCCGAACTGTACTTCATACTTTCTTGGAAGCGTTTGTGCTGCATATGTGTTTTGGTTTTCTTTATCTTAGTACAAATGAGTGTATAAGAATGAGATCTAGAACTAAAAGACTTCCTCAATGTACATACTACATTTAACCATGTTCGCAATAGAAGCAACCCATTGCCTTGTTTGGTTACAGAGTCAAATCTCTCGCTTGTAATGTTCCTATTGATTCATACAAACCAGTGCTACATCTCAGAGCATATCTGTAGCCACGAGTTTGACGTAGAGGCTAAACATACGATCTTACAAGGGCACAACTAGGTCTAGACATAATGTTATGTTATTAGGGATCATTAAGTAAATATGCAGACAGATAAATAAGTCTGTAACCGCTTTAGGAACAAGCTTATAAACTATTTAATTATCCTATGTCTTAAAAACAATAGAAAGGGCTTAATTATTTTAACTAGTCTTTACGTAGTAAGTATTACAAAGCAGTACTTTACGCTTTAGATTCGTTATATAGTAATCTACTAAATACATATTTCTAGAAGTGTTAAATTGTAATTTTATTTAATTATTAGATTGTTCTTATAATACTGACTTATTAGCTATCTAAGTTTTAGCATTATTACATTATTAGGAGCTAGATATGCGTAATATCTTTTGTAACTTATTTCAGTAGCCAGATAAATCCTACATATAGGCCTAACATTTTAAACTTCCTATGTATTTAGGCTAACTGGTTGGTGTGCATACCCTTTGACTTCATAGGTCTGGCTTCTTATTAAAAAAGAGGTTGATTTACGTTACGTGCGTCTGACCCCTCATGGTGTAAGAGACTGTTACTCAGGGAACTAGCAAGAAGACATGAACAGGGATAATCCAATCAATTAAAGGCATGGACATTAGCACTTTGACAGATACGTCAGTACCAAGATTTTGACGTCAGTGAAACAAAGTTAAAAGAAGATTCTCCAACCGGCAGGCGAGCAGCGGACGATCCTTTGCTGTGAGATTAAAGCCTATAGAACCAAAGGCAGCTTCTGTTTGGTTACGTTTCTAGGATGCAACACCATTACCTGGTCTTTGGCGTAATGATCTGTGTGGATGACTAAGGGTTCTTTGTATGGTAAATAACTCTCTTTAGACCTTTATATTACTTACTTTCTCTCAAGTTCCTAAAACGGATTTGTTCTTTCCACACAATCATCGCCTATCTCTCTTACATCTTCATACTCTCTTCAATCGGAGTTCAGCATGAATTTTGCTACTGCCTCCTATCCACCATCTCAGACCGTTAACCACAGCGCTCCTCTCCGTAGCATGAGAGCCCCAGCAAACTCTGGCTCCTTTGAAAAAGCCTGTCCGCGCGACGACGAAAAGACTGAATATCATGGCTTCACCTCCCAAAACAGCGGCCTGATAATGTCCGAAAGCCATAGCACCTCCTCAACCAAGTACAACAATGGCACTCAATATCTAAAAACTACCCAATCGTCGTTTGACTCGCAAACGCAGACAGAAGCTGGCGCTCTTTATAAAAATGGCCAGCTTATCCTCCAGCCAGCTCCAACACAGGATCCGAGGGATCCCCTCAACTTACCGCTGTCTCGGAAGGTGTTAGGGTGCTTCTGCCTGTGTTGTTTTGGAGCACTGGCTGCTGCCGCTGAGCTGATATTAGGCGCCATGTTACCAGTCTTCGCCCTAGAGTACTCCGGTCTCGATCCAAAGATCCTCAAAGCGTTAACCTCAAGCGGTGGTCTCCCGGCTGGAACCGATCCTCTAAAGTATCTCTCAATGTTACCGAATGCGCCGCCGATTTTCGAGATCTACCTCCTAGCCTCGCTTCCCGTCTTGGTTATCGGCTTCTCGAACCTGATCCTAGTGCCAATGGCCATTTCCGTTGGTCGTCGACCAGTCGTCCTTATTACTGGTGTCCTTGCTATCATCGGATGTGTTTGGGCAGGAAACAGTCGATCACTGCCATCGCACTTGTTAGCTCGCTGTGTACAGGCCGTTGGTGCTGGTACTGTTGAGAGTTTAATTCCGTTTATTCTTCAAGATATGGTTTTTGTCCATCAGCGGAATTCATGGATCTCTGGCGTGTTTGCTGCCCAAGGTCTTATTATCATTGTCCTTGGTGTCGCAACGCCACACATAATCATCGATTTAAGCTGGCGGTTTATGTATTACATTACAGCCGCTGGTGCAGCATTTTTCCTTATAGGTGTCTTTTTCTTCATGCCAGAGACAAGATGGGATCGTACCCGTGCTGAAATAAGTAAGTGTTTAAAGGCAATTTAGCTTATGCCTAGACATAGGAGTTTATTAACAAAAACTTGTGCAGATGGTATTCCTCGAAACGAGACTGGCCACAAGCATGCGCCAAGGACTTTCCAATACAATATTGCTTTGTTTCATGGCAGGATGCAATGGAAAAAAGGCTGGAATGCCTTTATTGACACACTCCGCACGTTCTTTTACCCACAGATATTCTTTATTACTATGCTTAACAGCGTAATGATTGCTTGCGCATTTGCTGCTGGATACACTGTTGCACCTGCCCTTTTGACAGCACCATGGTCGTAAGTTATTACGTTAGTTCTGAATATAAGGAAGCGTACTAATATTTTTGCTCTTAGATGGAACTTTATGCTGCTTGGCCTCTGCCTTCTACCAATTCTTGTTGCTGCAATAGCTGTTGCCTTAGTCACTGGAAAGGCTGCTGACTGGATGGCTAACCGTATCGCCAAGAAGCGGGGAGTCCGTGTCCCAGAAAACCAGTTAGTCAACCTTATTGTTCCAACTTTCTCTGGAATTATTGGTTCTGTTATCTTTGGTTTAGCAGGCTCTAACCAAAACGACTACTCCTACTTTACGTTCCTTACTGGTCTTGGATTGATGGCTTTTGGCTTTTTAGGGGCTAATACTATAGGCGCCGTCTACGTCCTAGAGTGCTACCCTCACCTTGCGGGTCCAGCGTTAGTAAACGTTGCATCATTCCGATGTCTGTTAGCCTTCGTGCTATCCTTTAAGATATCGGACTGGGTCGTAGAGATGGGATATTTTCATTCGATGCTGATTTACACTGGATTGATTTCAGGTTTCGCTATGTTTATTCCGGTGGTTTACTTCTATGGTCCTGCATGGAGAAAGAGATGGCCGGCTGAGCACTTTGGCGACCACATGTAAGAATGTTCAACACGAGAGTTCCTGTGTTTCCTTCCTTCACGACGGTAGCCGCAATAATTGTTCAACCATGTATCCAGACGTTGCCTGCAGGTACGATAATGATTGTTAAATGCAGTGAATTCTCCGTTAAGCATAACAGAGTAGGTGTTTAAATATGCTCCATATGACCTTTATATCATAAACCCTCACTTTGACTAGCCATAGTATCCTACTGTTTCTAAGATGTGGCCTATGTATTGTTAAATATCTGATGGTCTAAAGCGTATGACCGATTTGTCGGCTTGGACTTGAAGCAAGGTGAAATCTTAATAAGTCAAGCGAGAGGCAAAGCTCCCATAGTATAAATGTTAGGTATTACGTAGGTATTTATCACAAGAACGAGTTAATGCGTTTAATTCTAGAGAACTTCGCCTAGATACTGTTAGAAGACTATTACAGGTTCTTTATAAAAACCATGGTCTTAGTGCAGGAAATCGTATAACATAAGTATCTAGGCCTCTTTTTGATTAGATAAAATTATTACTGCTATTGTGCAGCTTTGGGTATTGAGATTACAGCGCTACTCTTGGATCGGCTGCCGAGCTACTAACATCCTAGTTTTAAACTTTATACCCTGCGACACCTGATCCTCAGATAGAGTTTTGACCACGGGAAGGTTTGTATTATGAAGATCAACTTGACCTAACCATTACTCGTGCCACGCCCCCGCTTATTTAGGTTCAAATTTATCCTCACCCGCGTAAGCAGGTGCTTACTAGCCATACTTACAAACCACCCATACGTAAAATGCACTATATCACCTTAGATCTAACTAGGCTAGTATTCTTATAAGCTGTCTTTCTTTTACTACTTTAAGAGATAAAAATATAAAAAGAGTTAACGTGTTTGATAAGCGAGCTGGACAGACAAGCGAGCTGGACACAAAACCACCACCATATCGCGAATGCAACCATAACGGAACAACAAAAAGGTTAAATTAATTTAAACTACTTAGAATCCTCTTCTATAGACATTTCTTCATCAAACTGACACGTTCATGCATTGTGTCCAGTGTTTCTGCAGATGCCACACCGCCGTTAACCTGTTTCTGTCCTCAGTCTGCGACCACTACTCTGACGCGTTTCCTCTTGTACCTGGGCTGTCGCCTCTCTCTGGGACTGGATATTCTGTGCCTTAGATACAGTAAGACTTCCTCCTTGTCTAAGACGTGTTTTTTTGGTTCTTTTACGTCGGTTAAGTAGACCATTCTCCTCTTTAAGGCTCTTAACCCTAGCTCTCAACATTGCATTCTCATGCGCAAATTCTAGTGCTCCTTTTAGAATATGCTTAGTAGCTGTACATCTATATGTCGGAGAGCTATCTGGATGATTAAGGAACCGATCCTTAAGTAGAGTTCCTTGAGAACTTAACTCTGCAGTAGTGTGTAGTGTCTGGGAAGTCTAAGCTAGTGGTGTTATTAGGAGGGAACCTGAAGGTAAAGGAGTATGTAATTTGACGTCTAGCTTAGATAGCACACTTTTTACACTTAGAGGGATAAGTCCTGCCCCTCTAAAACCCCCTTAGATGTTTTTTTCTGTGAGAGCTTACTTAAAGGTGTTGTAAAATGCTGGAAAGAAATCGTCCTTTGTAATATAGGTGTTACCCTGTTGCATCTTATCCTTAATTTCTTAACCATACGCTAACTTTAGAGGCCTAAAACACCCTACGTCTAAAGGCTAAAGTAGATAAGAAAAATAAGGCAGCATACAGAGGGTGATGATGTTATTTTCCTGGCAAAATAGCTTAAAGTCTGTAGAGTGGTAACTTTTGTGTCTATTAACAACAAGGAGGCAATATTTACCCTTCGCACGCAACTTTAAATGCCGATCAAAGTGCTAGACCTAATCTAGACCTCTTTCATTTGTTATCTATCCATTTTTAGATGTTGTAATAACCCAGTCGTATGGGAGGCCAGATTTAGTATACTAGGTAGAGAGAAGATTTTTGCCTGTAACAATAATGTACGGTGGGACGCTATAGCTAGATAAACTAATGGCCTAAATAACTGTAACCTATTCTTAATTGCCAGGCTGCACCATCTTTGTGTTTAAACGTCTTTTGGAGCTTGTAACAACCATTCTGTAAGCAATCTAGCCTATCATAAAGCCAGTCTCATTAAAGTTGTAGATATCTAACCCCTTAATGCCGTATTTCGCAATTGTGTTTGCCATAAGGCGAAACCACGCGTTTATTGCCTTAGGATCTTCGCATTTAGCTCTCTTATAGTTGTATCTACAAAAAAAACGCGTTTGGAGCTGTGGTTGTCGTTTGACGAAGTGCCTTCCGTTAGGAAGGTTAACTCCTCCATCTAAGGCGCAAGCAAAGGAAAAAAAAAGTCCCTGTGCCTTGGTTCCCCCCTATCCTACGCCCTATGATTAGTCAAAGCAAAAATCGATGCTGATTAGTTAGAGATCATTACTAACTAATTAGCGCTCTTTGTCTTCGTTATCGCTAATCAGCTTTGACTTACCCTTCTTATGGCTAATTATCGTTAAGGATCGTCTTCCTGCCCCCTGCCTTGAACTAGTCTTTCTGGCTTGTTTCCATTTTGGGCCTTTTTTGATTTCTTCCTTCCTGCCTTATCTAACTACTTATTATTACTACTGGTACTTTTCATATACCACCGTCCTTCTCTATGTCTACGCCTAGACGTCGCCCTGTGCTTTGTGACAGTATGTTGTCTTTAATTGTTTCCTTTCTAATAGCACTCTTACTAACTACTCCTTTAGCTGGTACTGACCTCCTGGATTGGCTTGGTGTTGACCCTTTTATGCGGACTAGCTGAAGTGTTTGGATCTTGTCTTATTCCCTTGTAACCTGCGAGCTTACTTCTTGGAAACAAACCAAACCCCTTTCTTTGGGTTATGGTTACTGTATCGTTGCTACTTTAGTACAGGCTACAGGCATTAAGCGTTGTCCCCCGTGCGACTGATGCGCCTGCGCGAATGGTTCTTGGGAGCAATGTGTGATATTGTAATCCTCTGAGGGTATCTAGGTTATAAAGGGCGGCTGTGCTAACTGTTGGTAGAATAACGCAGGCTTACGGTGCAGTAATCGTACGTCTGTCCTGTTTTAATTAACATGCCTCTTTCTTAACTTGATACTAGATACCTTCTTGACTAGGCCTTTGGGTGTATCCTTGGGCTTGATCAGGCAACCACCGGGCACGCTTGCTGACTGTTTCCCTGCTCTGAATTGATGGGAGATAGAGCTTGAAACACTTAGCAATCTAGGCGTTGCCTTACGTGCTTCTACACTGGCCAGAATGGATGCATTTAAGCTAGTTGCTAGATACATGGATCTTACATCCTGACTAGACATCGTCTGCGCTTTAATGTCGAACTTGACATCTGAGTCCTAGCTGTTAGCCTAGCAGGTTTTAGAGGTCTCCTTTATATTGTCTTTTTATTATACGTTTGATATACGGAGAATTGCTCTTGGTCCTGCGCAGACCCCTGGTGCAGGCATTGCTTACCCGCCTTCTGGCACCGGTTCCGAGGTGTACCACACTGGCTAAGATGACACTAAGAGGGTTTTAGACATATAAAGGCATACTGTAACGTTTAGCGTAGGGTGGATAAGCCTTTCCTGCTCTTTATACTTCTACGTCTGCTAGTCTGCTTCCTCCGCTTTTATCTTTACCGCCCTTGCCTTACCTTAAAATCTCTAACCGTCTCCTCTGCAAGATCCTTTAACCTTCTGGTTCCTTTAACCACCTCCTCTAGTATGCGCGCTTCTAAAAACTAAGCTATATTTAACGGCTCTATAAGACCTATATCCTTAAACTGCCGCACTTAGGATAGCTGTACATACATACTTACTGTGTTACATTTTTTAAGCTCCTTAGTATTCCTACTTATTATTCTCCTGTATAGCCCTAATAGTGTCTTACTAAGTGTCTGACCCTAAGCCTTAAAATTAGTTAACGTGAATCCTAGTGTATATAGTAACCCTGTCCAGATTAACCCCAGCTTGCTGTTTACTCTCTTTGAATCCGGCCTAAGCGTTTTGGCATACTTTTCTGCAACCTGTATATTGGCTACTGGTAACATTACGGTACCGGGCGGGAGGTTAGGGAATGCCAGCCTAGCTGTTTCTTTAGATTTAAGGATAATACCGCTAGGAGGTCTAAGGAATACAGATAACCTCTCTCCTATAACGACCTCTTCTAGTCCTGGTGGGTAGAGGATTCCTTTGGCTATGAATTCTGCTCTGTTTACGACCTTAAGACCTATGTACTTGTTCTTGTTGATTACTACTAGCATTCTCTTAACGTACGGGAATATTCTAGCTGCGCTTAGCTTTCCCTTATCTCTCAGTAGTATGGCTGCCTTTCTCTCTGTTAGTGTGGGCATCCGTAATTCCTACTTATGTTTTAATAGATAGATTAACATCTTCTGACTAGTGTCTTCGCTATATGCTAGGGCTGTATGTAGTGTTAGATCCTATCTGTGCTGGTTAAGGGGTATAACGGCCTGCCTGCTACTAGAAAAATCGAATTTAGTTTCCTTGTCGTATTATGCCTTAAGCTTTGCAGCGTCCTCTTGTGTCTGCCTGCCTTCTTAGAGGCACTTAAGGAATCTAAGCAGGTATTTATCACCTTTGGCTTGCTTTTACTTATTAAGCATTACAACGTTAGTAAAGCCCTGCTAGAGCTTCTTAGCTTCTGACTCCTTCTAGCGCCTCTCTACTGCTTTAGTTTTTAGCTATACGTTTCCTAAAACAGCAATGTTACGTTTAACATTGCTTAACAGACTTCTCTGTAATACGGGTGAGAATTACAAAAAGTTACTAGTAAATATAACAACTGGTATACTGCTAAATAGCTTCTTAGGAAACCCTCTTAGCATCCTGAGTTTTTAATTGACTTTGTATAGCGTGAGAAGCCTAAGCATGCTGGCTTTGTTAATTACTAGAACATCCTGTCTCTGCTAACGCTGTTTAGCCTTCTTAAGGTTAGTGTATAACATTAGCTCTACAGTAGTCCTGTTGGCATCCTAGAACGACAGCCCTACAGCAGAATAGATTGTAGTACCTCTAATCCCTGCTGCAGCTGTTCTAGACGTTGCCGTAATAATAAGTCGGCCTAACGCTTGCTTAGTGGCAAAGACCTCCTTTAGTGTATTAATAAGCTACGACTTTCTAGTCCTGCCTCTGCCTCCTACATATTGTAGGTGTTACTAGTTGGCGCCCTTTAGCTAGCTATTAAGAGCCTTATATATAAGCCTAAGCGCGATGGCTTGCATTTAGTTTAATGTCCTCTTAGTGCTAATAATTTCCTTTACCTACATAAAGGTATCTGCAGCTGTAATGCCTACCTAGGTTGCAGCAGGCTTAGAGTTAACCATCTGGGGGTATACTAGGAATTCTGTATTGCTGTCGTTGTTACTAAACCCTGTCTTGGCCTCGCTATGTAGCAAAGCAGCACCGGCTTTATTACCTTTAATAGCAAGTATCTGCTCCTTGTGAAATTGTTCCTGCGCGGCCTTAATGGTTTTTAGATTCCGCCTTAGTAATGTAAGCTGCGTATGCTTTTAAACTATACTATTCTGTATCTCACAATCGTCCTCTAGGCTAGAGAACCCTGTTTTATCTAGCGTTTTTAGTAACTCCTGTATGCCTAGAGAACCGTTTGTAACTTCTGTTCTACCCTTTAGGCTGAAAACAGCATTATGGAATGTATGTCTAAGCTCTGTTTTGTTAGGGTGCCATTCTTTTTTACGCTTAAGGCTATCCTTAGGCCTGTTGAATTTGTATCCTTTATCCCCCTTGCTCCGGCTAGCCTAAAGCTTAGCGTCTTTCTTTGTGTCTTCTGCGCTCTTATAAAGAAGCCTGATGTTGTTTACAATAGCTACTACCTAACTAGGTAAATTAATGTATAATCTCTTTTAGATATTAACTAGGTCTAGACTAGTAGATTCTATAAAGTTTTCCTATAGTATAAATAGTCCTAGTAATAGGACGGCTAACCTAGGACTAATTAGCTTATATAAAGCGCCTTAACAATGTGTATACACTTACCTTCTATAATACCCTTTATCTATTCTTTATATATTAAGATTAAGATGCCTAGTAATAATAAGTATTGCTTAACCTAGTTCTAGAAGTACCTCCTGTATCTAAGATTCGCCCTTTAGTATTACAGTATTAAAAGGTATAAAGCGTGCCTAGCTAACCTTAGTCCTACGCCTTACTTTCTGTATATAAACTATACAGAGATATTTATAGAAGTAAATCTCTTGCAACAGGGGACCACAATACGTATAGGCGTCTAGCGGGGATAGGTAGGCGCTAGTAACACTAAATCTAATTATTTTAGGAGCTGCTTATAGCTACATCTCTAGTCCTGCAGTCTTGCGTAGACCTCCCTAATGCCAGAAGACTGCCTAATATAGCGCGCTAAGATAGATGTTAACCTAATTTTGCTTACTATAATAGCTGTTTTTATAACTAAGCAGGTTGCTGTAAACCTCTACAGCCGATAGTTCTTAGCTTATAAAGATCTAGTTTACTGTATAAGTAAGAAACTGCTAGGTCTTGTTATTCTACTGTGCCACCTTCTCTATACTATTACCTCTAGCTAGGCCATTCTTATTACCCTGGTTAGCCATCCTATTAAACATAGCTTTTACTAGCGCTGCCCTCTTCTAGAGCGGCGTATCTAGCTTTATTAAGTAGTTTGTGGCATAATATACTATAGAAAGTCTAGCTAAGTTAGTTAGGAGAAATGTTGTGTTAGTATTGTGGCGCAGGGCTACGGCTAAAGCCGGGCTGTATCTGTTAATCTGCTTATGATCTTGACAGATATGCAGAAGCCTGTCGCTAGTAAACTTAGTTTGCTTACGTAGCGTCTATAGCGCCTTAAAGCGACAGGGATGCTAACTTCTGTTTTTGTTGTTATCCTTAAAACTATACTTTGTGCATGTTGCACTATAGCTGTGCATCTGGTATTAATAAGCGACCTAGTTTGCTTCTGCATTAAAGACTTTATCTAGCCTTATGACATCTTTTGTAAGATATTTAATATTACTAAAAACGCTCTCCTATCGACAGTATTGCTATGCCTTGTCTTTGTTACAGCACTATATAGATACGTTTAGTCCCTTGTTCCTTTTTAATAAAACAGCTAACGTATCTTACTAAAAACGGAGTTAATATACTTATATACCTGTTTTACATAGCCTGTGTTTTCTAGCTTAGCGAGGTCGTTAAATAGGTCTAGGAGTCTAAGGTTAGTATCTAGCTATAACAGCCTGTGTAAGTATAAAGTACTACGCTTGTTTGTCTTAACGTAGCTAAAATAACATAAAACCTTACTAAATATTAATTCTTTACTAACAGAAACACATTTTTTAAAGAAAAGCTCTAACTCTTAATAAAAAAACTTAGCTAAGCTAACTGCATTTTAGATAACGTGCTAGATATAACTAATCTGCTTTTAGAACTTTTTTATTAGCTTCTTAGCTTGTTTTCTATCTGCTACTTAAAAAGCAGTAAGTTTTATGTTAACCTTATTAGTAAGATTGTTTAGATTAATTATGTACTATATACATAGCATTTTATGCTTTAGGCATAGGGACTTAATCTTTCTATAAAAGTAGAGGCGTTCCTTATTTAACATATGCTGCCTTTATCTAAATACGCTAAGCTCCCTAATTAGGTATGCCACCCTGTTGTTACTAGTGGTCTACGTCTTATAATATTCTTTTTCTACCTTTTTAATCTCCTTAGGACTAAGAGATACTATAATCTGCTTAATCTTTATAAATAATGCTCTCTTTATACGTAGGTAACTAATCTGTTAATTATCTACTTTAATAAGTATGTTAAATACTAAAAACGTAAAGCTTAGGTAGGTAGCAAAGTAAGCCTTTAGTAAAGTGTTACTATATACATCTTACATAAGTAGACATATTCTTTACTATGCCTTTATAGATAAAGGCGTGCCTAAGTATAAAGATAAAACCTACTTAGCTTATAATTACTGCGTACATACTGCTTATTTAAATCTGGTTTATTATTAACATTATTATCCTTAACTAATATTTTAGGGCTACCTTAGCCTTAGGGAAACAGATAAGGAAAAGTCTTAGGGAAGAAGTCAGAATTGTTTAAGTTAGTAAACTCTTTACCCCTGTGACTTACTATATAGGGTTCTGCGTCTTTATACCTGAGGTTGGTTTCTTTGTTAGCATCCTTTAGCTTGCGACCTTACTATCGTTAGGTGCCTTGTGTAGTTATGTTGTAAAGAATCTAAAGCTATTCCTGTAGGCTGTGCTTTCTAGTTATCTTAGTAGACATTAGCCTAGTTAAAGTTAATTCCGAAAGCTCCTCCTTTATATAGTAAGGGTCTATCTTATCTGGTTTGCGGCTGCTGGCATAGATTCCCCCCAGCCTAGCATTGCTTTTGGCTTTAAGGGATACAGCATTGCTGTCTCTGTCTTTAAGGCTTGCGATAACATCCTAGGCATTTCTTAGAGGCTCGTTAGGACAGCCTTGCTTAGCCAGAGGGACATAGTGCCTTGTATAGATCTCGTCCTCAGCATGTAACTTATATAAAACCATCCTCTTAACGAGAGCCTGTGGCACTTTAGTTCCAGGGGACCATTTCCCCTAGGTCCTTAGGTTGTCTTTACTAATAGCAATGTCCTAGTATAATGGATTATTCGCCTGAAGCCACACGAGAGCACGCTTAAGCTTCTGCGGGTTTACTGATAACATGAAGCTAAGGTTGGAGGGTACTGGTGTATGAGGACCTATAAAACAGACATGTAGTCGCTTCTGCTTCTTAACAAGCAGGTAAGGTAATACATTGGCTGCTACTTCTTGAACATCGTTTAGAAATACTGTGATGTAGCCCCTCTTGTGTTTTTAATACTGTCCACTTGTTGCCTTCTTAACGTCGATAGTAAGCTTGGTAATCTAGCCACAAGGGGTATAAATTCTGATAAGATGCTTCTCTAATGGCGAAAGGTCTTTTAAAGCGTTAGGGTACTGATGGATACACCCTAACGACAGGTTATTTACCTGACAGGCGTACAGCAGTTTGGCCTGCCGTAAAGAACTTCTGCACTAGGTGCAGATTGGGAATGTTGCCTCTGGCTCTCTTGGGAAACACTGAGTATATAAAAGATGCTCTCTGTCTACCTTAGAGATTTGTTCTTTAACCCTTAGGTATAATTGCTTAAATTCGGCCTATGTGTAATTAACTAGCGACAAAGGAGGCTGTTGTTAGCAGCATAATTAGCAATAATCGATCTTAAGTATAGTGTTATTATGTATGCTTTTGTAAAACGCCTTTGTCCTGTGGAGGATTGTTAACTAGGATACTGGGAAACACTATGTACGCTTAATAGAGTCTAACTTCTTCTCTATATAGTAACGATCTACGTTGTTTATTACCTGCTTAACCTCCTTCTGTCTTGCTTTGTATACATTAGCTAGACTTATTAGCTGTAGGTAACTGTCTTGCTGGGTTAGTCTTAGTATAGAGGGTTAAATTAGTAGGTGGCGTTTGTAGACAGGGTTAGGTTGCTTTCTAGGAACCAGATGAGCAGGTTTTAGACTACCTAGAAGTCCTGCATAAGACTCCTCTCGACCTTCTCTGTGTCGTTCTGCGTCTGGTGTAATAGTTACACCTAAACTTAGCATTAGTTTAGGGTTCTAGGGAAGAAGGTTTAGGCGATTGCTTTGCTCCTAAGCTAGGCTGCTGTTATGTATCGCTCTATCTTCTCTGCGGCCCCTCTGTGGTGTAAGGCAAATCTGGCTAGGGGGAGTATTAAACCCTTCTGTAGAGGATCTTTGTGTTAATAACACTCTTGGTGTTAATAGTGGTTAGGGTTAAATTAAACGTAGAACATTATTAATAGACCCCTGTGGAGTAGTTCTCTATGCTAACAACACTCTTAGTGTTAATGATGCTTGCGTTTAATTAGGAGATAGTCTTAACCTATCTCTAGCAGGTCTCTCTTTAAATAATAGTTTTAGTTAAATCTAACGAAGCCTATTGTTAGATAAGGATGGCGGTGTTAGCAGCATTGTTATAGTTAGGTATTAGAAAAATAGGGAGATTCTTAAAACGATAATACTTTCCCTTTTAATTCTCTACTAAAGTATATAAAATAAGGCTACATAATCTAAAGGTTCCCTTCTTCTCTTTAGATATAGCAATCTCCTGTTGTTATCTAACCTATACAGTCTTACTAAGGATAAGAATTATTCTCTTATTGTATAGCCTTCCTATAAACTTTAAATTTATTATCATTCTAACTAAAAATGTCTTAGTATTATAGTATTATAAGCTGTAGTTATTACTAAGTTTAAACTAGATAAGAAATAATGCTTTGTTATTTACTAATAGGTAGGCTTATGTTCCCTCTGTTATTCCTACTTTCTAGAAAAAATACTATATTACTAAAGCAGATAACCTACTGTTAACCTTAGCTTATTAACTATAAGTAAGCACTAGACCTAGCCTCTTGTATTTATCCCCTGTCTAAGTTGTAGAACTAAAAATCTACCCTAAGATATGGTTGTCCCCTGCCTCCTAGTTAACAAACAAATGTCCTTTTAAGAGGGAGACATTTCTAATAATTAGTTTTACTAACTTTCCCTTTGTCTGTATACATCCCTTACCTATTAATCTTTAGTTTCTTAAAGAGTTCCTAGTAACCTATCTCCTCCTGTAATCATAAGTACAGAGAAATCTGACTTAGTTACCTACTGGCTAAAGCACAAGCTAAGCCTGCTATCATAATAGAGCGTCCCCCTTACGATGGTTACCATTAGTAAGGTGGTAGCTGTTAAATTACTAAACAGAGACGCCTAAGTCTTCTGTTATCAGAATTAGACTGCCTAACTACAGATTCTTATTTACACCCCGGACTGGTTGGCTAACACGTTCCCTGGTGTCCTTAATAGCCTGCACAATGGCGCCTTGTCTCTAGACCTCTCTTGCTTCTACTTTAGAGGCTCTTTGGCTACTGACGAGTGGGAGGATTAGTGGTTTAGCATTATCTGCAAACCCTACTTTAGCTATGTCCCCTGTGGTCTATCTAGTGAAGCAGAGATAGGCTACAAGCGCCTGGCATAAATTCAGGATGACGCCCTTACGCCGTAAGTTTCTACGCCCTTACGTGAAAACCTGTCCTAAGCCTACTTTGTAGTATTTTTGACTGTACCTGCGTTGATTTGCCTCCTTGATTTCTAATAACTCCCCCCTTTGTAACCTTTAACGGGTTTGTTAACACCTAGAAATTCCCTCTTGCTAATAATTCCTCCGTCGGTCTTAACGACATAACTAGGAACTCGTTAGCTATCTTTAGGGTTTGGTCTAAGTTTACAGTTACAGAGGCTGCTTAAACCCTAAAGACCAGGTAGTATGCTAACTACGTATACACTATGCTTCTAAAATATAAACTATATATAAAGAAGAAGTGTAAGGACTACTGTGCTAACATAACACTCTTCTGAAAGCATAGAAAAAAGGCTTATATCACTAGCTACTTTTATAGGTTTTGCAATAAGAACGTAGTCTTTGCTAAAGGTTATCTCTACAACCCTCTTGAGTTTGTCCCTCTTATTGAGATCCTGAAGATTAACTGGGCTGCTGGTGAGCTAAGACAGCAACCTGGCACCTGCAACCTACTTGCTACGCTATCTAAACTAGAGACTCTTAGCTGCAGCAGGAGAAAGTTTATCTTTAATCTTTTTGCCTAAATGACTGCAGACGCGAGAGATCTAGTTACTTTATCTAAGTTAAGTAAGTAACGGCTTTAGTATCTTGTAGGCTAGGCTGATACCACTAGAATTACAAGCTGCAGCCACTATTATTAATGACGATGATTCGTTCTCTGTTAACAGGCTTTATGAAGCCTTAATTAACGGCCTAAAGCGGTCTGGCGAGATAGAAGTCCTTGAAGACAGCGACGACAGAGCAAGCCCGACCAAGCGGCCTAAACGAGGAAGTTTACGTAGAAAGAGATAGACTGTCTAGCGTTATGTAGATATTTCTAGCTTAACTGTCTGTATATACACTATTACATCTACTAGACTTGTTGTCTGTGCCTGCGCCTGGTCTCTTAGCAAGCTACTTTTAGGTCTCACCTTACGCTGCTGACTTCCTACATGGTCTTAATTCTTGCTTATGCCTTGTAATAAAACCTTACCTTAATAACTAGAGCAATCCTCTGGCAGAAAAATCTGTCTTTAAATTCTGGTCTAGTTACTTTTTGCTTGCTTTTTCTTTCTTAGCTGAAATAGCTATACACGCGGAATAATTATTGCCGGCGTTACACAACCGCATGTTCCTCCGCCACCCCATTCGACACGCAACTGACCTGTGTCCAACCTCGCACCAGCCACGCCAGCAGCCACAGCGTCTTTCTAACGGAAGGCCTTCTTAACAGGCGGCTTGCCCGCCGTTCCCCAGTTTAAGGCCTAGCGCTTGCCGACTGGTGGCGCGTTGCGGTTAGCAAGCAGTCAATTAGCCATTTCTTCAACACCACTGATCCAGGGAGGAAACAATCAGGCATCTAGGTCAAGAATATACTCAACTAGCTTGTTCTCTTCTAGCTCTATTAAATTCCGTGAGTTAGGCATGGTGTCGCGTCAGGATAGTATACCCTTAAGTTGCGTCGCTAAAGTTAAATGTAAGACTAAGTAGATCCAAGCTGCCTCTTAAATACTCTTTGCCTAGCCTTTTTAGATAGCCTGAATGGTAAGATTTAATTGAGCCTCTTTGTTTTGCACAGACATTGTTGTGGCGGTCGGAAGACGCGTCAGAATGATGTAGGTGGCAGGTTTGTGGTTTTGTGTCCAGCTCGCTTGTCTGTCCAGCTCGCTTATTAAACACGTTATACTAATAGTATTTTAAAGTAAATACTAGTAATATACTTCTTTTTTTTATTAATTTTTATAAGTATAAGTATATATAAGTAGGTCTATATAGTATAAATACAGTATATCTCTATAATATATACTTTTATTATATAAAAAAGTAATTTAACAGTTTTTTACTACTTATTACTATTTAAAAACTTACTATATAACGTACATAATAAGCAAGTGCGCTAGATAAGTAAGCGCGCCACCTAACTGTAACTATAACATAAAACCCAGAAGATATTAACATTAATAACACTAAATTAATTAAAACTACTTAGAATCCTCTTCCTTAGATGTTTCTATATTAAACTGGTATGTTTGCGCATTATGTCCTGTGTTCCTGCAGATACTACACCGCCATTAACCTAATTCAGTCCTTAGCTTACGACTACTACTCTAACGCGTTTCCTCCTGAACCTGCGCTGTTGTATCCCTCTGTAACTATATATCCTCTACATTAGCTACAGTAAGACTTCCTTCTTACTAGAGACATGTTTTCTTAGTTCTCTAACGTTAGCTAAGCCTACTATTTTCCTTCTAAAGGGTCCTGTTCTTAGCCTCCTTTAAAGCATACTAATGCATAATTTCTAACGTTCCTTTAAGAATATAGTTAATTATAATGTTAATAGGTATTAGAAAGCTATCCTAATAACAGGCAATTTAATCCTTAATTAGTGTTAACTAAGAAGTTACTTCTATTAGGTTATTTAGTATCCTAGAAACCTAAGGGAGTGGTGTTATTAGAAGTAATCCTAGAGGTATTAGAGTATGTAACTTAACGTCTAACTTTAATAACACACTTTCTATACTTAGAGGGATAAGCCTAAAGCCTCTAAATCCTCCCTATATATTCTTTTCTGTAAGCATTTATATAAAGGCCTTATAAAACACTAGAAAGAAGTCTTTCTTTATAATATAGGTTACACCTTACTACATCTTATTCTTAATTTATTAACCATACGCTGTTTTAAGAGGCCTAAAACATCCTATATCTAAGGGCTAAAGTAGATAAGATAAATAAGCTAGCATACAGAGTGTAACAATATTGTTTTTCTAACAATATAGCTTAAAACCTATAGAGTGGTAGCTTTTATACCTATTAATAATAAGGAGGTAATAACAACCTCTTACACATAGTATTAAATAATAATTAAAGTGCTTAACCTAATCTAGGCCTATGTTGTTTATTATCTATCTATTTTTAGATATTACAATAACCTAGTTACATAAAAGATCTAATTTAGTATACTAAGTTAAGAGGTAATATTAGCCTATAATAATAATATATAGTAAGACGCTATAGCCTAACAAACTAATAGCCTAGATAACTATAACCTATTCCTAATTACCAGGCTGTACTAATTTTGTATTTAATTACCTTTTAGTACTTATTATAACTATTCTAGATATAATCTAGCCTATTATAAAGCTAGTCTTATTAAAGTTATAGATATCTAACTTCTAGATACTATACTTTATAATTATGTTCTTTACAAGCTTAAACTAGCTATAAATAGCCTCTTAATCTTTACATTAGGCTCTCTTATAGTTATACTTATAAAAAAAATGTATCTAAAGCTATAGCTATTGTTTAACAAAGTTTAACGCCTAGCGCTTCCTAACCAGTCGCGCGCCACAGTTAACAAAGAGGTAATTAGCTATTTCTTTAACACCACTAATCCAGAGAGAAAATAATTAGGTATCTAGGTTAAGAATATATTTAACTAGCTTCTCTTCTTTAAGCAGCGTTAAATTCCGTAAATTTAGCATAGTATTACATCATAATTATGTTCCCTTTAGTTAACGCATCATAATGTCGCAGCTAACGTTATATATCTTTACTATAGCGCAAATACTAAGTTTAGGTCTTTTTTAAAAGCTTAGACAGCCAGCTGTACCTAAGCTTCTTTACTAGTGGATTGCATTATTGTTCGTAGAGAAATAAAAGGAAACAGTTAGACAGGCGCGTCAGGCTGGTTAGGTAGCACGCTCGCTTGTCTGGCGCGCTTGCTTATCATGTACGTTATATTTTTATAGGTTTTTATTTATCTTTTAGAGCTAGAATTAGGATTCTTTCTTAAGTGTGTTTAATTAGTTAACGTATGGGTAGTTTGTACGTATGGCTAGTAAGCACCCGCTAGCGCGGGTGAGGTCAAACTGAATCCTAAGTTAGTAAGGGCATAGCACGAGTAAGTAACAAGAAAGTACGCAACTTTCTAATATCCTACAGGATTCTTTTAACAATCTTTAAACACAGTCTTTGCATTTTGTTAAATAAAGAGGAAAATAAGAGACTTATTGACTTTTTGCTATTTTGTAACGTTTATTTTCTATACAGCTTCTTATAGTTACGCTAGGTGTTGTTTTCTACTTATACTAACAGAGGCCTGCAAGATTTCATTCTACCGCGTGCTTAATTACTTCACAACGATAATTTGTCTACCTTAGTAAGGCTTTGCCGAGGATGCTACTGGATAGCAGATAGGCTTCTGAAATTTGTCTTAAATTTGTCTTTTAAGATTCGTTAGAAATTTGCCTCATTTAGGTCGATCTTCAGGGGACCACCTTTCTATTTGTGAGTGTCTGAACCTTGGTTGTCCCTGTGACGTAAGAAGCACAGGTCTTAAACATACCGTAGTATGTAGGGCGATTTGAAGCAGCCTCTTATCCCATATTTTAAGACAAAAGACGTCTTGCAGAATAAGATCTCTAGTCAATCACCACTTCTTAAAACATTCTTAAAATTCACGCCTTACATTGTAAGAATTGACTTCGAGTCGCTTATTTACCAAGGAAATATATTTAAAGGCACATTAATAAAGAAAACGACAACGCTAGACCAAGAAGTCTAATTAAACCACAAGTGTTTTATATTTTAAGACACTGATTGGAAGGCAAAAGGGCCCTACAATCATATATTTACATTGGCTCATGAAGGAGATGCAATCTGCGAATAGCTCACCTCCCTCAGTCTTGAACTTCACATGCGTCACAGCCCGTTAGAAAGTTCTTCTGTACCAGGTCCCAAACTCTGATAAGGATACCGCTACTGTGTGGCGCTCATTGTTACAGCTATGTCAAAGTCAAGAAATCCCAACTCCCCTCCCTAACGCCGGTTGATCCATAAACTCGCGCTGCTTACTCTAAAAGATACAAAAACAAAGCTAATCGCGCGCGTAGACTAGGGACCCTTGAGTAGGTCACAGGCTGACGAGCGAATGGCGGACATGTCTTCGGATAACGCTAAAGAAGGGAGATTCCCCAACTCTTGAAAACAAATGTTACTATCCTAGGTCTCGCACTGTTACAATCTAATTCGCTAGAACTTTCCCGTGAAGCCGTGCCTAAAAAGAATCCGTCTCAACAATTTACCTATTTGGGCTTTGAGCTTTGAATCCCCCCCCCCCCCCCCCCCCCCCCCCCTCCTCAAAAAGAAAAACGATCAACCAGGCGGGAAACTTCCAATAGAATGGACTAATCAGAATGACCTGTGGCCTACAGACCAACAGAATTACAGGAGTGGCCCTCCCGTTAGGTTTTGCAGTGCCCCAAAAAGGCCATTTCGTTGGCCAAGCCGGGACCAAAACCGATCGCGATCACACATTCACTTCCAGAGCCTATGCCCCTCAGCAAGTCAGGCACACAGATTTCAGCCGGACTTCCGGTTCCTCCTATTGTTCTGTAACTTTGCCGAGTAGCTCTAAGCTGTTTGTTGGTCAAAGCGATGCTGGTTTGATAATATTGATGACGGCTTCTCGCCCGGGATGCAGAGACCATTCGAAGTCAGAGATCTCAGTTGGAGGAAGATCGACCTTCTCACTATATGAAGGCAGGGGCCTATCCCATGGAGGTCGGGCCGCCTGCTTTACGACAGCTGGGACTTGCTTGGAGATAATGCTTGTGAGGCCGGCCATTATCATCATCGCGCCCATGTGGGGTGTGGCATCTAATACGATCATGCGTTCCCTCTTGAACAACTGGAAACTTGGCCTGGTCAGGATTAGACGAATTCAGTTCTGAAGCCTCAAGGAGCTGCCCGGTTGGAGTGGCAGGAAGACATCGATTTCACCAATACATCTGCTCTCATTTCTGCAGCTATCCCATCGAGTGCCAGATAGCTCCATTTTTGCCAAGGGCGGGGTAGAGCCAATAGGGGCTTGTGAATCTGTCGAGTTAACCAATAGGGTAAAAGTACCTCTGTTCCCTATATATTTTGGGTATGCCAGAGGTACCAGCAATCTCCCGTGGTACATAAAGCTACATTACAGTCTAAGCAGCCCTTCCGCGTCCTTTTCTTCTGTATGAGGCTATTCCCAGATATCTCAGCTAGGGTCTGGCGGGCTCTTAAAGCTTTCCTATTGCTACAGTAGGAACAAAGTGAATTGGCCCCTCTTGATCCCTTCCTGTGGTGTTCCCATGGAATAGAGGTATTCATTTTGTCTGTAGCCCGTCTAGGCCGCGACCTCTGCCGTCCTTTTGCTAATGGTCCAAACTGTTGAATAAGCTGGCCTGCAAGTAACTGCCGCCATTGGTAGTGGGTTTTCACCTTCTGCCACCTAGGGCTGCCCCAGAGCTGTAGTAGGAAGCTATTTACAACTACCACTTCCAGCAGGAAATTCCAGGCAATTGACTGCCAGCCCCCTCGACGAATAGGGTGGCCATATTGATAATAGGACCTCATCTGGTCACTAACATCAACCCCATTCATCTTGTGGTTGTATTCATCGATTGCCTTAGGGACTGGAAGGTCCTTTCGGACGTCTGGGCCAAAGACTTGCCGGGCAGCCCTCTTGGCAGCGGAATCCCCAGCTGGGCGGCGGCGGCTGCGGATAACTTCTTGGCCGTTCTGGAAGACAGTTGATAGGAAGAGTACAAGAGCATTATCCTTCCAGGTGAATTGGTTGACCTATTTACTAGTTAGTTATCTAAGTAAGCAGGCTAGCAGGCAGATAACTTTCCTCCCCATCTAAAGTAGGGATACAGTGTATTTCGCCCCAGGGGATACCCTGTCCCTCAGTCTCTTTCTCAGTAGCTAGGATCTTATCTATCCCACTATCCTTCCGGCAAGTACCAGAAGCTCCAACTTGCTGATTTCGTAGGGTACGAAAGAGCCGTACAGAGGCAAAAAGGTTGTCAAGAAAGACGTGGTAGGTTGCAGCTGGAAGTAGGGAAGTAAGGGTAGTTACCACCTGCTGCGTTGGTGTCAACAGAGCCAGCTTTTCAGCAGCTGGTCCGGCTGGCCCGGCTGGCTTAGCCGACTGGGCGGGCTGCGCCTGGGGGACTAATGCGTATGGGCCCTTTCCGTGTACGTGCCAGAGCCACCGGATACAGTAGCCAGACTGGGCAAGGATCCAGATCTTATAGCCAGTTGGGATAGGTTTCGTTGGAATCGTTGTTGTTTCCAGAGATCGACCTGTAAATCGGACCATAGCCTCATCAACTGTAAGATCTGAACCAGCTGTGTAAAGGGAATCCCCAGTCTCTTGGATATGGGCTGACCACTGATTAACCTTCCGGTATACATCCGGCATTTGATCCTGGGCCCGGCCCCGGCCCCGGCCCTGGCGAGGCTGTCTGGGCGCGCTGGGCTGGAATTCAGCAGTGTTGAATATTCGTAGCCGCTGGAGCAGTAGTTGGAATCGGTTTCTAGAAATAAATCGCGTAAACAAGTAGATAGGGTCCTCCTTTTGCTGCTGGGTTGACCAGTAGGTTGATAATCTAGATTCCTTATGGATCCCTATATATAGTAGGATTCCTAAGAAGAGGTAGATCTCTTCTGCTGAAGTCTTCCGCCATGAATTCACTCTTGCTGTTCTAGTTAGAGGGCCCTGCTTTAACGGTGCTGTATTTGTCCACTGGGCCCACTGCTCAACAAGGCCCTGCGGAACGTATTGGACGAATAGGTCAAGCGGGCTTGCTGGCAGCTCCCGTACCTCTTGGGCCCGGGCTGGCACGTCAAAGGGCTGGAAGGAGCCCGGAGGTCCATGCTCGGTAGCCGGAGGTTCGTGGGGCCGGACTGTTGCTGCGTCACAGCGCTCGGGCGTACAGTCTGTATTACAAGCAGCAGTAAGGTCTTCCGGAAGGACCTCAACTACTATACAGCTGCGTACAGAGGTAATAGAGGTATCAGAATCACTAGAAGACATCGCAGCATCAATCAAAATAGTAGTAATAGTTAGTAATAACAGGTAAGAGAGCATAGGGGTAAATGACGTATCGTCAAGTACCCCTTTGAATGCGGGGTAATAATGGGTAAATAGTGGGTATTTTGAGCCTTGGCAAAAATGGAGCTATCTGGCACTCGATGGGATAGCAACCGAGAAACCGGGGCTGTATCGGGTTCTAGATTAAAACAATCTGCTTTCCCTGGCGCGCACCTTTAACAGTGTACGCTGTGCCCCTTGGCCACGTTGGGACAACCTAGCCTGATATCGAAGCTGGCGTGAGTACTCGGCCAATAATCTCGCCTCTGCTTTGGCAAGTCGTCCCCGTGTCAATGACGCAGCCAAGTTCGTCACCATGACGGCCGAGGCACGTGATGAGCTACTTACGTCTCTTTTCAACCAGTTACAAGGAAGCAAGGTTCATGCACCAACAACTGCTATTCCTTATCTCAGCTCTAGTTACGTGGTAGTCTTTAGTAGTGACACCAAAGAGCTTGAAATACTCCTAGCGGATGATATTCTGCAACACATGTACAAAATATAAAAAGGTAGAATAAATATAGTATGTAATAGTTCTTATTACGTGAGCTTTACTTAAAGCAGTATTTAGATATAGATAAACCTTTAATTTATACCAGACAGGATAATAAGACTAATATCTCTCTTTTATTTTATAATGCTAATGCTAATAGTCTTAGTCTGATCCCTCTTCTACAGGGGAGGCGTGACGCCGTCGGTATTGGCGTCGTCCCTCTTCCACGGGGGAGGCGTGACGCCGTCAGTCTCGGCGTCGTCCCTCTTCCACGGGGGAGGCGTAACACCGTCAGTCTCGGCGTCGTCCCTCTTCCACGGGGGAGGCGTAACACCGTCGGTATCGGCGTTGTCCCTCTTCCATGGGGGAGGCGTAACACCGTCAGTCTCGGCGTCGTCCCTCTTCCATGGGGGAGGCGTAACACCGTCAGTCTCGGCGTCGTCCCTCTTCCACGGGGGAGGCGTAACACCGTCAGTCTCGGCGTCGTCCCTCTTCCACGGGGGAGGCGTAACACCGTCGGTATTGGCGTCGTCCCTCTTCAATGAAGCTGGGGCAACTCCGCTAAGAATATCTTCTCGGGCAGTTACAGCTTTAGCTGCTGAAAGCTAGAAGCATATCCGTATTAGTCCAAGGCCTACTAAGTCTTCTGAAAGCTATTTTACTTATACTGTAAAAAGTAAGAAACGCACCGGAGCAGCTGTACCCAATGCAACAGCAAGGGACAAGGCGAGCAAGTGAGACTTCATTATAAGAACAAATGATGACAAAGGATGACAAAGGTTGATATTGCGCAGCAGTGTTGAGCTAAAAGGATAATCAACAGTCTAATTATCGATCTATGCAATTGGTGTTTCGTTGCATCAGGGTATTTATAATCTACGGTTACTCGCTGCCTGTCTCGTTCAGAACTAAATCCCATGTCAGATACGATGGAAAGGGACGGAATTCCGCACACAGATCCAAGTAGCTCACTCAGCGCCCTTCGTTATTGTTACATTGTAAATGGACCTCCTTCCTATTACATCAAGTAAATGGCCAGTCTTTTCACGAGGTATGCCCCACCTATACCTTTTTATAACTAATAGTTCTGTTGGCAGCCCCATTCTTTAATTCGACACGATAAGCTGAACACCACCATCATACGTGGCGCCATGTAGCGGACGAATGCGCGTCGTCGTTGATGTGGTTGAGGGCATCAACGAGATCGGCAACGCCTGCTTTGATCCTGCTTATAGGAACGTAGGTTGAGCGACAATCTGTGTCGGTCAGAACGGAATGCTCGTGCACATCGTCACCAAGAGTGCCCAACACAGCTTGACTGGTTCTGAGCCTCCTGAAAATGTCCTTTCTCGCGCCTTCAAGAGAATCATCGTGAATCTAGATGCGTAGCCGGGCCAAAGCAGCCGTGACTGACGGATCTGCCAGGGCAAGTGTCTTTCCGAGCTCCCAAGCCGGGACATATGACAGACCTATAAGCCCGAGATCCGGATCTGGGACCTGGAGATCTGCGCCAAAATCTGACTGAAAGATGATATCCTTATGCAGTGGATGAGATATTTGAGTGAGTGCAAGAGGTCCTCGCAGAGTTGCGGCTGTTGCTCACCAGTCACGGGATGATTACGAACAAACGTGTAGCCATCCGCCTGAAGACGTGTTACAATGTCGCTGATAACTATCTCATCACCATTACAAGGCGGGATTGTATCGCCCACGCGGCCCGAACGAAGGACTTTCAAGCCCTGATTCTTGTCGCCAAGGTCGCGCAACATGCTGGCTACACCAGGAGCATTTGGAGGGAGGGCCGTGTATGTCTAGCTGTACAAGCTTGTCATAAGGGCATGCTCTTTTCCACCCAAATATTGACCAGCTCTGTGTCGATTCCTTGGAGTGAGACAAGATGAACCAGCACGGGCGGTGGGACCGTCACATCTGTGGGACCCAGACGATGGGAAACGGTTATACTGAACATGGCCGTGCCATTCGTCTTCGGATTGGGATCGTTGTTGGCGACTGCGGCCAACATTGTTCCAGCTGCTGCGACATTGTGAACATGGCTCATGAAACGATAAGGCGAGATGTCAAACTCACTCTCGCTCTTCGCGTTAATAATAATTTCTTGAAGCCTCCGCTGGGCACAGCAATGAGACTCGTTTTGACTTGAGCGTCAATATCTCTTTTGCTAGGAGATGGGATGAAATTGGCAAGCCGATCCTTTGGTGATGCATTAAGAACCAAAGAGACTTTTCCGACAGGTATATCCCAGCCTAGTGTTTCATTTATGCTCAGCCTATTGAAGAACGACGTGCGATGTTCCTCGTCTAGTGTGATCTCGTCTGCAGTGAAGACAACCAGTGCAAACCAGGGAATCGTGTTGGCATTGTTATCTGGCATGATCGTTCGACTAGCCAGGCGAGCCCATGGCAGCTGAGCATCGCAAAGCACGATGTGATGAAGTGTCTGAAAAGACGGCGCCGTATCGCCTGGCGCGGGAAACATAGATAGAACAACGTTCGAGTCCTTGTCGCCATTGCTCTCTCCCTGGGTATTGCCTCCATCTGCGCTGGCGCTCAATGCACACTCGAGTACAACAAATTCGAACGACTTCTTGGCTTGTTTAGCATTTGCATCGCCAGGTTTACCTGGTGCAGTAACACGCTGATTGACGGTAAGCTTGTATTGGCCGGCCAAAAGCGACGGCGGTCGATATGACAGGAAACGCGATTCTCCAGGTTGAAGTGCTGGCGATGTGCCATTCAGAAGGTGGCGTTCATGGTGAAGAGTGAGATGTCGATAATTGCCTCGAAGGGCCATGGTGGGATCGTGTCACTTGTAGCCTTTTCTTCTACATGAGGGATACTCTGTGCGATGCAGCAGCACGAGTGGGTGATTTGCTAATGGTCCACTCTTATGAGCGACGTCGTGTGTGTCGTCACCAAGGACATTTCGTCTGCGCGGCGTCTCCTTCATGTGTGGACCTTGGAGTGCAGGGGCTTGCCACCTATCCATCGTCCGGCGTTAAGTGTTGTGATTAAGGAATCGGTGATAACGGCGATCTAGAGAGTCTGGCCGGTGTGTTCATTAATGATTAACCCTACTGCTGGTTTAGTAACATAAAGGTGGACTAAGGTAGAAAGACTGTTAGCAAGATTCCTGATATGTCTTCTCCTAGGTTCAGGGTGTAAGAAAGAAAAGAAATATAAAAACACCTTCTGAGACTAGCATACGCTTTTCTAGATCTCTTGTGGACTTCTGTAGCAGTTAGTAAGTGCATACGAGTTAGCACCAGGGACTGATCTGGACGTTAGCTACGTATCAGTATCTAACATTAGCCGGTTACCTTAGCCTCTTCAGAAGAAATGACCGTGGCTAGAAGATTCCTAGGGGAATTAGATTAAGCAGGCTGCGTTTGTAGACAATCTCTAATAAACAAGATTACTTAAACTAGCTAGTGTTCTCTTTAGATACAGCCGCCTTGTATTTAGTATAAGTAATTGTTCTAGCCCCCTATAAGCGGTCTAGTACAGCTCATCCTGTAGAGAAGGACATCACAGTACGTATAACCCAATAATGCAGCACCTCTGGCCTGTGCTAGATCTCAATGTCTCAATGCAGTAAAAATGCCCAATAGTGTGGATCGACTGCTGGTTCAGACCTCACATTGACCATGGCCACATGCGTGCGAACGAAAATGAGGTGGTAAGTAGGTGGACATACCATGGACAGCTTCAGCCACAGCCAACAATGGCTTGGTTGAAGTAACCACCAAGGTCGCCAAAACCTTGCAGCTCGAGCGACTGGCGGTGCAACCGACGTACCAACGTAGAATAGAGTTTAAGAAGATATATTATAAAGCACTAATACAAGCGCTTGCTGATAGCCATTGCTTGTAACTAGTGTAATATTAATTATAACCTTAATAGTAAAGGCAGTAATCAGCTAACTTAATTTAATAAACCTAATAGAACGGCAGAAGCCTAAATGGAATACCTTAAGTTAGCATAGTGCCAGTCTCGTGGTGACTAAGTCCTTCCGTCTGTGTCTTATATGTTTTGTGCAACCCGCTAAGGTGTTTCTCCCTTGTGAATGTGTATTGTGTGAGACATTTTACCGCGGATACAACGATGGTAAGTCGACCAGAACTTTGACCACGACCCCCTCTCGCCTCAACTCGACGCTCCCGGGGCGGTAGGCGCGCGCTCCTGCTTTATAAACAAACAACAAATACAAATAGTCTGCCTTGTAAGACTCCCCGCTTACTACGGCAAGTGGAGATAAGTAGTATTATGTCATTGGAGCGGCAGCTGTAGTGCTTGTGTTTTAGGGCGACCTCGCCGACGGCCGTGTAGTTCTTTAAGCATCAGCGAAGCTCATACGCAGATCCACGCCTGTACTAATTAGCCTCGTTCTCACTGTCAAATGTCCAAAAGGCTATTTCGAAGTGCATCACCTTGTATTGTATACCACGAAGCATACTCGACGCACGAGAGGCTGCCGCTGTCGCATGAATTACACTCGATTCGTGTGTAGCACTGGTCTTTTGACACTTATAATCCCTGCATTATATATACAGGAGGCAGCAGAACACTCTACTGATAAGTGTAATGACCTTACTTAGCTACTTACCTTAAAATAGCTGCAGGCCTACTGTTAGATTGGAGGGCTTAAAGCAGCGCGTGGGGCGGCTTTTTCCAGACGTCAATTCCAAAGAAGCTTGAGAGCATGAATGCTAAGAACATACCCATGTCTTTAAGTGGGCCTGAAGGTGAAATGTCAGGCCATTTTCTGAAAAGTTTGCCAGAGTCCTCTTTCTTCTTTCAACCCTCCAAGATCAAGCTTTTAATAAGAATTTACTTGTGCTTAGCCAAACACAGTCACCATGCCACCTAAAAAGATTGAAGTTGTTGAGGACAATGTCGTTGCTTTCGGAAGGGTTCGGAAGAACTTGAAGATGGGATGCGTTGGTCTGCCCAACGTGGGAAAATCGAGTCTGTTCAATCTCTTGACTGAGCAGAGCGCCGCTGCAGAGAACTACCCCTTTTGTACGATTGAGCCTAATGAGGCGAGATGTGCTGTTCCCGACGCTCGATATGTAAGTCGAGACTCCCAATAGAAAGGCTCCCAATGGATGGCTGAAGTAGGCAATGCATCTAGGACTTTCTCTGTGACCTTTGGAAGCCGCCGTCTATGTACCCGGCGTATCTCCAGGTCACCGACATTGCCGGCCTGATCAAGGGTGCTTCCCAAGGAGCGGGACTTGGAAATGCCTTCTTGTCTCACATCCAGGCCGTTGACGGCATGTTCCACATTGTCAGGTACGGCATCCATGGCTAAACTGCCGCGTCTTCACACTGACTTGAACTCTACGACAGAGCATTCGATAACGATGAAGTTTTGCATGTCGATGACTCGGTTGATCCCGTCCGGGACTTGGGTCAGTTCAGCCAAATCTCTCAACCTAACAAAACTAATCGGTCCATCTTCTAGATACCATTCAAAGCGAGCTTTGCAAGAAAGATCTTGGTTTGTATTGCCCTCTGTAACCGCTTGACGCCAGCTTACGCCCACGTTTTAGACATTCTGCAGAAGACAATCGTCGCCGAAGAAGCAATCGTTAGAAAGGCAGGTGGCAAATTCAAGATGCTGCCTCTCTTCACAGAGACAACGACAAAGATTCAAGCGGTGAGTCCAGAATCTCCAGTCTCATAGGTCTAACCATTTTAGAAATGCTCACAATCGCGAGATAGATGCTGGAGAAGGATCAGCCAGTCAGAGACGGAAGCTGGACGCCAGCCGAGATTGCGCTCATCAACGAGAAAATACAGCTAATCACCACCAAGCCAACCATCTATCTCGTCAACTTGACAATGAAGGACTACCTCAGACAGAAGAGCAAGTACCTGCCGGCCATAGCCAAGTGGGTCACCGAGCACGGAGGCGTTCCGCGCGACATTATCCCATTTTCTATCGAGTTTGAAGAGAAACTCCATAGCATGAAGAATGATCCAGCTGCACAGGCCGAGATTCTCAAAGAGAGCAAGGTCAAGTCAAAACTGGACAAGATCGTCACCGAAGGATTCACAAAGCTCGGCTTGCAATACTACTTCACCGGTCTAGTCACACTTTGCCACTCATGGGTCAATTCTGTGCTGACTTGTACGTAGCTGGCGAAAAGGAGATCAGATGCTGGACTATCCCAAGGGGCTGCCTCGCACCGCAAGCTGCTGGAGCTATCCACAGCGATTTTGAGAGAGGATTCATCAAAGCTGAAGTGGTCGCCTACCAAGACTTCCATGACCTCTGTGAAGGCGGCAAGTCCATGGGCCCAATCAAGGCTGCTGGGAAGTACCGACAAGAAGGAAAGTCTTATGTAAGTGCTCAGACTCCTTCTAATGCTGCAGCGCTGACCTTATTTTCTCCCAGGTTGTCCAAGACGGAGATATCATCCACTTCCAATTCAGTATGTTGAAAATCGACCCCAATACTATGTTTCTATCATAAGAAAGTGCTGACCATCTGTCTTAGACGTTTCAAACAAGAAATAGATTTTCCTCATCAAGGCTGGCGGCCATAGAAGTTTAGACAACAACTAGTTACAATAACCACCTCATTCAGCTTAAGATATTTACAATGTGATTCTAGCGTTTCGTCTGATGATACTAATGCAACTGTCTAATTGGTCCCTAGGTGTCTATGTTGGCCAGCTTGTCTATCTCCCTTGCTAAGGATACAATTAGTGTGCGGGAAGCGCGCTCGCACGCCGCTTCAAGCCCGTCAATTTGACAACTTTGCTTCCAACTTAGGCGGTTGGTCTATGAGTAGAGCGCCGTATGCTGGTAACACTGGATTAGGTTTAGTCACCCAGTGAGTATAACATCAGGAAGATAATCCTGAAAAGTGTTCTGGGTAATGGGATTTATGGTCCCGGCCTATCAAATCCGCCAGCCCACCTGTCTTGCGTGTAAGCCTGTCAAAACTGTCATCCCATTGAGTGCGAATGAACGCTAAATAATACCTATGCAGGGTATAGCCAACTTGTTAGCCGACGAGAATCTTAGACCAAGTAAAGAATTAGAAAGGACGGGATTTTGCAGAACATATGGGCCTGTTATGGAGAAGTACTGTGCCAGTAAGGGCGCCATCGTGAGCTACAGCCGCACACTACGACAAGAGCTGCGGCCTTTCGGGGTCCGCGTCATGGTTGCCATGGCGGGCACCGTCAACTCCAATATTACCGAGAAATCGCAGCCCAGTCTTGCGCCAGACTCGCTCTACTCGAAGATGGGCGATCTATACACACGATATGTATACCAGAGCCAGGAGGAGGGGGCAAGGGATACGGATCTGATTGCGAAGGAGCTGGTCATAACCCTAAGGGCAGGTGTTTCGGGCGACCGGACTGGTTATGGTGCGGTGGTATGTCGAGGAAAGTGCGGTGGGCATTAAAACTGTTTGGAGAATGGTTCATCGATTGGCGAACTTAGGAGATCTTTGGTCCGGCAAAGTTGTAGAAAATAGTCGAGGACGAGAGACTCGAGAATAACTCAAAACTCAACTGATGGTCATCATACATACATCATGTCCAGGGACAAGCAGTTTTTTATTATACTTTCGTCATGCTATAAGATTACAGCAAATGCATTTAAAGAAAAGGGTGTTAAGTGTTGTTTTATAAAATATGCCTAATACTGAAGAAAACACCTGTCTGTATGACTTATTTCGAACGGAGAACTTTTAAAATGATCTTTTTCCTAGACAAATCTGTTAGTACTGAGAAAGGTTGCTACATAAAACTTTAAATGGGGGGAGATGCGCCCTGTGAAAAGGCTTCATATCAAAGTATTTAGGACATCAGGGGTATCACGTCCTTGGACTATGTAATAAGGAATATGATGACCCCCAGTCAGTTTCTATCCACACAGCATCGACAAAGAACCATTGATAAACTGCACCACCTGGTAGCTGTATTGCAACCGGGACATCTGAACAAGCTTTGATTCCCCTGAAAAGAGGGCCTGTTACTGAGAGACCCGAAGACAGAGAAGTGACCTTCAATGACCCGTTGCTTCTGATGGCTTCTCCGCGCTGCTCGGGTTTGCCGCTTCCAAACTATCCTCGTTGCCCAGCTTGATAAGCGACCCCTCTATTTTGATCCACTCGATACCGAAGGCCAGGAAAAAAGCTACACCGGCTGAAGCAACAGCAACGAACTTTCCAGCGACGTGTCAGCGAAAATGGAAACGTGAAACCGGGTCATAGAGATAGGGGACTTACATGTGTCTGGGCGATCGCAGAGTTGTACGCCTCCATGATAGGGTCGAACAGCAAGGGGAAGTATTGGCCCACAACGGATCGCACATTTGCGATACCGCTCTGATAAAGTAGCTGTATCTGGTCGGGGCTCAGCGCAGCTCGCGAGGCGAGCTGGCTCTCCAAACGCGCGTGAAAAACGGCACCGGCAATGACCTGCGCGACGGTAGCCCCGAGAAACTGGGCGAAGATGTTGAGTGAGACGCCAATGGGCAAGAGGTCGGCGCGGTCTTTCAGCGCTAGTTGGACCATCAGAGATGGCATCTGCATGGAAAAGCCGACCCCCAGACCCTGGATAACCTGGTATCCGATCCATTGACTTGATGGGGTATTGGAGACAGTGAACTGGCTGTAGAGAGCGGCCGCGGTGCACATCAGGACTGGCCCAATATAGAACCAAGGGTTGTAATAACGGATTTTAAGGGCTGGTGTGACGTGTAAGAGGCTGGAATATGAGTAAGGGGATCGAAAATATACGTACCAATTGCACCCGCACTAATCGTTCCCACGATTTGTGAGATGACCGACGGCAGCACCTTTATGCCACTCTCAAAGGGAGTGGCGCCCTGGACTGCCTGAAACCACTCCGGAAGGTAGTAGGATGAGACGGACAGAGCACCAAGATGGCAGAAGGAGAAGATGACACTTAGCAGGACGGTGCGCCTTGCGACCAGGACACCAGGGATCATGGCCGAGTCACCCAAGCGCGACTCCCAGACTGCGAAGAGACCCAGAATGACCGCTGATCCCACAAAAAGGCCGATAATGGTTGCCGACTTCCAAGCGTACGCATTTCCGCCCCATTGCAGCGCGAGGATCAACATGAAAATGCCGGGGACGAAAAGCACAGAACCTACAATATCCAGACTCCGGATTTTCTGCATAGTGCTCCTCGGGCCGCCTTCTCGGGACGGCACCTTGAAAAAGAAGAACATGGCGAGCAGGGTGATGGCGCCACCGGGTAGATTGATCCAGAAACACCAGCGCCACGTAACCTTCTCAGTCAAAGCGCCGCCTATGACGGGGGCGAGAATCAGACCTAGGGCAAAGCAGCTGCTGCACAGGCCGATGTACAACGGCCTACGTTGAGGTGAGGATATCACCAACACGATGGTGAGACCTCCACTGGTGATTGCAGCTGCACCTATGCCTGAGATAGCGCGGCCCACGATGAAGATTTCGCTTGTGGAGGCCCAGCCACATATGGCACTACCGACGAGGAACACAAAAAGAAACCCTTGGTAAACCCAGCGGAGCGAGAAGACAGTGGCCATCTTGCCCGCTAAGGGGGTGAGCGAGCAGACTGCCAACGTGTAGGCTGCTGGATACCATGATATGTGTGATGTGTCATGAAATTCGGACGTGATGGATGGAATGGCCTAGCCAAGAGCAGAGTAAGCTTTGACTCGAATTAAGAAGACAGCGTGCGTGTGTGTGTGTGTGTGTGTGTGTGTGTGTGTGTCCGGGAAGGACGAACCGTTCCGATGACATAGACATCGAGAGCAATGACAAAGGCGCCGAAGCAGACGCCCACGAGAACCAAGTATAACTTGAAGCCGTGCAGCTCCGAGTTCGATGCAAAGCCGGACTCCTGGTTGTTGCTTGTGGCATCCGTCGTCGACTTTGGCACGGACTCTACCAAACCTTCGCTCGCATCGCCAATCCCGTTTCGGCCATCTGGTTGTGCTGTTGCTGTCATCCTTCAGCTTCCTTGGCTTCAGCCTGTATTTGTGTATGGGGCGCTTAGACAAAAACGAATATGTTGAAGGTAAGGAGTGAAAAGGGAACGTATTGTAGAGCTGATTCCGGCCTCGAGATAATGTTGATCAAGGCCCGGAATATTGAATGACGATGGGACAAAAGTCCCGTTGGGCAGCTTTTATAATTGACGAAATAAAGAAAAACGGGTGAATAAATCCTCCCGAGTTCTTCCGGAACCAACGACCGACATCTTGGCTGTTTGCTGTTGGCTGTTGGCTGTTGCTGTTGGTTCTTGGCCAAACGAGTGCGTCTTTTAGGAGGCCTCTCCACTTAAAACCCAGGACTTGAGTGCCACGGCAACCTTCGCATAGGATGTAGGAAGGGTTCCAGCAACAGATAAACGCTGCTTCTGTCGCTGGGAGTGTGCCGTACATAAGGTGTGCAATTGCTGCTGTCTCGCAATTGCTGTTCCACTTTTACAATAATGAGGCAAGAAGCGGAGTCCACACGGAGATGTAGTGACCAGCCCAATATGACCTACCGAAAACATAACAGATCTCCAATTTGATGTTGCAATGGCCTGAGATGACTGTCAATATGTAATGCAGGTGGCGGGGCAAGATAGTTACGAGATGTTATCAAACTACGCCGCACACGCGTCATATGCAGGATTATCACGGCGTTTATACTTAAGTATGCCATGTTTGGCTCTAATTCCATGAGGCCAAATACCTGCAAAATTGTGTATTTTGTTCAAATCTTGAGGCGTCTTCAGACGGCAAAGGACGTTAAGCTCCGAAGCGCGTGTGACCGGTGCCACAATACGAAGAACCGCTGCACACGGTCCAATGGGATTGAGAGCCGTTGTGATAGGTGCCAAAGACTAGATGAAGATTGCGTGTACAGCACAAGGTCGCAAGTTGGCCGTCCAAAGACCCGGAGACAAGAAGCGACGTTGGCTTCACGGACGAGCCAGAGCCCCGGGACACCCACCTCTCGGCTTTTCCCACTCGAAAACGCCGAAGTCCGGATGGAAACAACACCAAGAGACGGCCCCTTGCAGTTTGATTTCGATAGCTCGGCTTCTTCGTCGTCGTCTTCTTCGCATGCGGCTCACTTGAGCCAGCATTGCTGGGAAATCGATCTTTCTGTCAACCAGACCACAGATTGTCATGGCATGAACGAAACCCCCGCCCCCGTGGTTTCTCAAGTGAACCATTGGCTGATGAGTTCCCGTTATAGAAGGTTCCGAGTGGCAGTTGGACGCAGATGTCTTCATGGCCAACAGTCCCGCGTATAGTGACAATATCGTTGCTTCTGTTTTTCTAAACAAAAAGGAGAAAGGGAAGAGAAGGGAAGAGAAGGCATCATGCATTGTAGTTCAGTACCTATAACGCCGTTCAGGTATGGATTGGTGTGAGCTTGGCGTAGTCATCGCCATTATCTAATCCCAGTACAATGTCGATTTCCTCTCCATGCGTATTGTTGATCCATAGGTTGGTTACAGCCGCCCCGTGATTGGTGAAGGCTAACCGAATACCATCGGATTCGATGATATACTTATCGTCCTCGGTTTTTTTTCTTTTTTTTTCTTTTTGTGTATTTAACGCCGGTGTTGTCCCTGAAAAGGGCAAAGGGCGCCCGGGTGGTATCTACAGGTGGCCTATCTGAAAAAGGTACTCTAATTGCCCTCCTCGTTCGGCGCCCACAAAGCCGACATTATGGCAAACGGACTCCCACGGTTCCACACAGACTTGGCCGCGGCCAAGACGGTTGTTGTCAAGGCGAGGAACTTCATCTTCGGCGAGACAGGGAATTGCTGAGTGTCGTAAAACCATGCAAAGGGTATAGGAATGGCGAAGATGTTGAGTTCCAGTTGTATTGTTTAATGTTAACTGGTGATTACTGGGACCCAATTATAGATACTGCCGAGGTGGGGAAATACGGGACAGATCACTGAACCAAACGAGCAAAAGGTGTTACAAGGTGGTTGTGTGAGCAAAGTATTTCCTAGGAGTGGATACTACCTACATATGGACATAGGTACTCGGCGTTCAATGTTGCGGCAAAGCAGTCTCAGCGTACAGGCTTCAACCGACGAATTCTGTCTGGGGAGACGAGGGGACGGGGAATAATTGTCCGTTCATTAAACTATGAACAACTAAAAAGACGAAACTAGTCCCTAAACTACCGCGTATTACTACTTGATACGGCATATAAGCTTCTGCCCAGAAACCTGCTTCTTCCTCAGTGTCTCCAAGCCCTCCTCCACAGCCGAAAATGATGTCGGCAACCTGAGATCGAGTTCGGGCAGCATCTTGCAGAACCTGCCATACCTCAACGCCGTGCTGAGCGAGGTGCTCCGCCACTACCCCTTTATCTCGCTGCTCGTCCGCGTCACGCAGAAGAACACATCCCTCGTCGGCTAGCCCATCCACAAGGGCACGCCCGTGCTGTACTCAGCAATGGCCATCAACCACGACGAGCAATTCTGGGCCCGGACGCGCACCAGTTCCGTCCGGACCGATGGCTTTCATCCTCCCCCGACAATAACAACAACAACCCACAACAACTCGGCACCATGGGCAACTACTCGATGCTGACGTTTGGCGCCGGCGGCAAGTCGTGCATCGATCACGCCTTTGCGCGCGCCGAGCTGGCATGTTTGGTCGCGGCTGTGGTGCGGAGGTTCGAAGTTGAGCTGGTCAACGCCGAGACGGCTGGTCGCGTCAAGTTTGGGTTAACGAACAAGTCGGCCGAGGGGATGCTTGCGAGACTGAGGCCTGGAAGCCAATAAGGACTCAGTCTGCTCAGGTGGGTTACCGTGAGGTTGCGAACGATGCATGGTGGTTAAGGTGTTCTGGTTCTCACCATGGCAAGAAAGTGGCAGATACGAGGCAATAGTATTGGTTTAGTAATTCTTGAATGACTTGATGATGCATTTTGTGTTATTGTATGTTTCTGTGGTTATTGTGTCTTGTTTAATTACATGTATTCCATGTTTGACTTGCTTGCGCACGGTATAAATTGGCAGGCACGGTGCCGTAAAGCCAAGTCACCGTGCTCAGCAGAATAACTGTCACAATGTAGTTGGGAAACTGTAACTATGCACCCATACTCTCTGCCTTATGTGATCTATAGATTTTGACAAGCCATGTGCAGAGACATTACGTGACTGAAAGCGATGTAGGCGTTCTTAGAGCACTACTATTGTACATTATGAGTTGAAATGGCACATTCAAAGGGTCGTTTTGTCTAATAGCTTTGCCCACCTAGGTTGCAACAGTAATTGCACGTACTTTCAAATTTCAAGGACAGCTGATATCACGTACGAAACGCCGTACAGAATCCCTATTAAACCAACCGCGGCTAAATCTTTCAAAGGATGCCTGAGAAAGGGTTCCGGCTGACTGCGCCCCCGGGACCGGGATCATGATGCCGACGCGGTGAATTTCAATATTTGCCGTATGGCGGTGTGGTAGATGTTAACAACGGAATGGTTGTCTTTCTCATTTTGTCGTATGTGTGTTAGGGTTACTTAGGGTTACTTAGGGTGTTAGAAAGGTATATTTAAGATGTCTAACAGCTAATTACGCTAGATAGTGCTCTAGATCTAAGTGTAATACTATCTAGATAGGGCAGTCTCTTAAGAGTAAAGCAGTCCTAAAAAAGAAAAGGTAAAATATTTGTAAGGTTAGGGTTAGGGGGTTAGGGTTAGGGTTAGGGTTAGGGTTAGGGTTAGGGTTAGGGTTAGGGTTAGGGTTAGGGTTAGGGTTAGGGTTAGGGTTAGGGTTAGGGTTAGGTTAGGGTTAGGGTTAGGGTTAGGCTCT